>JADGMU010001082.1:0-86474 GCA_016920895.1 Vaccinium myrtillus | reverse complement strand
CATTCTGATCTTTTTGTCATCATCCCCATTACTCTCGAAACAAACTGAACCAACGAAAACCCACCAATATTTTTCCTTCATTTCTCACAGTTTCCCACCTATTCATTCATCCAAACAAGTTGTAACTTGTACGGGTGTAAGGTCCATATTTCTTT
Source organism: Vaccinium myrtillus (assembly GCA_016920895.1). Lineage (NCBI taxonomy): Eukaryota > Viridiplantae > Streptophyta > Magnoliopsida > Ericales > Ericaceae > Vaccinium > Vaccinium myrtillus. The sequence continues at coordinate 86,319 of JADGMU010001082.1, read as the reverse complement.
CCTTTCTCGCTGTCTCTTAGTATCCAAAGACATTGACACATTGATTCACGCAAAGTTGAAAACTTTGGGAATTATTTTAACCCCCTGAGGGCAAAATTTTTAGATTAGATCTTAGGCACTAAAAACCCTTGAGCAGTCCCCTGGCTTTCAAAGGAGTGGCCAGAGTTGAGAGAACTTTGGCGTTCTTCTCCCGAGGAGATTTTTCATGTGATTTGTGTGTATAAAAATACGACGGAGTTTTCTTCAAACAGTAGTGCTTGGTGCAAGAATCGTGAACCTGTTATTTTCCCAAACAAATGGTTACTCTTAACTGATCAGCGGTGTTTTGACAAAAAAAATGCAAAAATGGTTTTTTGATTTTCAATTTATTCATTTTTTTTTTTGGTATTTGTTAGTTTTGCATCAAGTTTTCATGGATTATGAATTCGTCTCGACGAAACGAATCAAAAAATATAAAATTATGGTCAAAATTAATATTTTTTGAATAAAACTGAAAATAAGCCAAAAATAAACAAGTTTATTGCCGAATCAACTGTTGCGAAGACCACTACGTGTCCATGACACAAGTCTTCAGTCAAATCATGTCCTCAATGTGTTTCACCACTTCGTTCTGGCAAAAGGCAAAACGCGTAGTGGTCCTTTTTTTGTAACTTTGATGTGGCGTGCCCATCACTTTCTCTGAGGGAGAGAAAAGAGGAAAATAATGCTAGCCGCAAAATGTCTTTCCCCATTTCTTTTTTATCTCAATACAAACACCATAAATTTAGGGACGGAGTCCGGATTCATAAATTTAGGGATGGAGTCAGGTGTTCGATTTCTCACAGGGTGAGTACCTGTGCTAAGCGTGAAAAAAGCCGACCATCAGTGTGGGTTGCGCCTCCTCCGAGGTTTGGGTACGCAATGGCCCAATTACTCACTTATCAGAAAATGTTCCTCGGTTATCAAAAAAAAAAAAAAAACATAACAACCGACAATGCTTTAAATTGCATTTTTTTTTTCATTTTCTGTACATTGTATTAGTTTTTTTTTCTTTTTTGTGTACTCGTAAATGACTAGCTAGTCAAACCACTTCACTATAAAAAATATTGACAAGTTTTATGAATGTCGGAGGTAATAAAGAATCCCTCTTTTGCTCTACGTGTAAAAAGATGAGTAATCCCTGAATTATTCACACACACGTAAATTGACATGTTTGTGATTTCCATTTAATTGTACATTCATACTATCATTGAAAATGCTAAACTTTGAAAAGAAAATTAAAATTCGAATGTGTCACGAGCTCAGGTGGGGAAGAGGATGAAATCTCGTGCCCAAAAAGTAGACTTCCTGGATCAAATCATTTTGAGTGCGACCGACATCACCAAACTTGAATAAGCAAAGGAAAAAAAAACCATGTTTTCCGGTTCACATTTTATACTTTTCAATACATTTACACATTTTTATAAAATTTTCATACATTTTAATACACTTTTGTAATCTTTAACATAAGCCCACTAGGCTTATTTTAGTATTTTCCTAAACATAATGCATCTCACATTCTAATAATTTCTTTAATGAAAAGAAATTCGGGCACTAGAAGCTAGTGGACAACAGTCTAACTGTCCAAATTTAATTGTAGAAAAGTATTTGGATTTGATATATACCAGCTTTAAATGTTGTATTCATAAACGGCAAATAATTCTCCATTATGCAGACTTCAATGCAAGTGAAAATAATTCTCCATGTCCTCGAAGCTGCCTCTTCTTTAGAATAGCAAGCGGCCGATATTTGAGATACCCGGCCGTACCAGATATCCGAATACATTAATGTGTCTCGAATTCATTGATAATTGCACTACTAACACCACATTTGTTTGGGCCCTAAGCTGCCCAATTATTCAATGATCTGGATAACTCAAATGCCACACTTTTTTTGTAGGACTCACAATCAAATATATGGACCCCATATGAACACGGTTGTGTCCAAAGAGATGGAAAGAACCAATTTTTTTCCAGAGTTGAGGTAGTTAAATCCGTTAAACAAAAAAACCGAAATAACTAGTCATTCATAATTGGCATTAACTAACTGAATTATATTCAATTTATACATATACGTGTTTTATTTTTTGCATCAGTTCATGGAATCTTGTATTGAGCTACAATCGCCCATGGCTTGATGTCATATTTTTTGCATCAGTTCCATTTTTCTTCTCAGTGAACGTGAAGAGCTTGAAATTAAAACTGACCTTTGTTTCGTATGAAATCTTTCCCAGTGAGTGGAAATTGTTGGCCGCTTAAATAAATAAAACCATATTGAAATCAATCAAACTTTTGATGCACTTTGATGAAAGTTTCCATTAATTGGAACCTTTTAGGATACGTTTACCATATCACATAGTGAGAGAGATGCACTGCTTATTTCTAAAGAAATACACGCAAGAGGCACACGAGATTGTCAATAAGAACTAATGAACAAAATTGCCACAATTACCAATACCACAGTTACGTAAGACCCTACGAAGTTCGTGTGGTGATTGGCTCACAGTAGAGCACTTCTAGATGCTGCAAGCTTCAGGGTAGTTTGTATGCCACATCTCAAAATTGCCTTCGTGGTTTGTATGCCACATCTCAAAATTGCCCGTTGCAATTTGGCTCCCCCTTTGGCTTCTATTCATCCATTTTTGCAACATTAATGTTGTCTCAATAGTGTTGATTTTGAGTACTATTGACCCTTGCCTTCTTATAACCAACCAATAGCTGGAAGGCCTCCATCAAACAAGTGCACAAATTGCTTGCTTGTTATAACGTTTACAAACTCGCCCATGGCTTGATTTTAGGGTCCTCTTAAGCAGATGTGCGATTGCTGGAAGCCCTCTTAAGTTTGGTCTAAGAAGTTTAATGAGCTAGTAATTTTAGAAATGGTGCTAGTTTTCTGCATGCTGTATACAAATTGGTTTTTGCTGCAGCCGATAGCATGTCCATGTAATGTATGGCTTGAGACTTGAGAGGAATGGTAAGATCTTTCAAACTGTGCCTAGTAGATGTCCGTGGAGGTTGTTTCGGGCCTAGTAGTACTAATAACACCACATTTAAAAGTGTGGCATTTGAGTTATCCAGATTATTTCTGTCTTTCGTTAAGTTTTTAAAAATTTTCATAATTTCTTTTTAGATTCATCTTTTCTTTGACAAACCAATAATCTACAAAATTATAAAAGCAAAACTAACAAATAAATAAAATAAAATAATAAAGACAAAAAAAGAAAAAACCAATTTGATTTATTTTTAGCCAAAGCACCCAATTCAATCTCGATCGTACCTTTTTTACCACGATTGAAATAGGGGGAAAATGGCAGTTTTAGAGGGGAAACTCTGCAAAATCAACGATTAAACGTTTCAACGGCGTTCCATTTTCCGATTACCCTAGTACTACAGAGCAAGCCTTCCAACGCTTTCGTTTTTACCGGAAAACCTGAAGAAAACCCTTCGGCGGCCTCATTTTTGATGAAACTCCAGACCCACAATCCCGACAAGTAAACAAGAAAAGATGGAAATCGAAGTGAAGATCCGGCTGCCGCCCACAAAACAAAACCCTCCTCTCTCTCCTCTCCCCTTTCCACCGACACACCCGCCGCCAACATAACATCTTCTTCGACGGCGCTGCCGCAGAACTCTGGTCCTGCCGCGCCGTTCTCCGTCTCCGCTTCTACGACGACGACGTCAAGTGCGTCGTCAACCTCAAGGCCAACGACGACGTCGAGTGCGTTGCTGACCCGGTGAGGCTCGGGGGGATCCGGTCGAGGATCATGGATAGGGTGAGTTTGGGGTAATTGAGAATGTGAGAGGAGTGTATGATTGGAATGGGTTGGTTTTGGAAGTGGATGAGACGCTTTATGATTTTGGGACTTGTTATGAGATTGAGTGTGAGAGTGTGGAGCCTGAGAAGGCCAAGAAGTTGATTGAAGAGTTTTTGAAGGAGAATGGGATTGATTATTCTTACTCGGAGGCTTCGAAGTTTGCGATTTTCCGAGCTGGGAAATTGCCTCTGTAAGTGGACTTCGAATGGGTTTCTGACCACTATTGTGCTAGTTGTTCTTGTTTGAATAAGATATTGTGTTCCGTTTGATGTCATTGATGAGATCTTTTTGCAATTTCCTTATTTTGGCAGTTGCCACCGTAAGTGAATTATGTTGGGTTTTTGATCAATTTTAATAGTAGTTGTTCTTGTTTTAATAAGTGCTTTTGTTCATATTGATGTTGAATGAGATTGTGGTGTTTTGTGTTCAGTCTATTTGATGTTAGTCTTGGTTTTACTCTCTTTTCGAAATATCCCAATCTAGTAACTCTCCACTGGAATTGATATGATATGTTACCACCGAGTTGGTCGTGAGTTTAATGTTTGACGTTGTAGTTCTCTTGAAACTAGATGCCCTGTGTGAGTGCATCTTGTTCAACTCGTACCTTTGTGGGGTAGTGATGACGGGAGAAAGAGACAGTGGTTATGCAAGCACCTCCCAGTCGAACATTCCGCAGTAGTTAGGAACCCCAATAGTCCCCCTTCATAATTACTTCCTCCGTTCCAAAATAAGTGTCTCTTTTGGGATTGCGTGCATTTTCAACGGCTCATATCTTTTAATTTATAATAGTTTTTATAATTTTGAAAATTTTGTATAATAGAATTAATTACAATCTATCAAACAAGTTTCATAATGCATATTTTTTCAAGTTCACGTTAAAAGATATTAGCCGTTGAAAATACACGCAATCCCAAAAGGGACATTTATTTTGGAACGGAGGGAGTATTTAGTGATAGCTGTTCCTCTTCCAATAAGTATTTTTGTGCAATTTATGGTCATTGGTTGAGATTATGGATGTTTTGCGTTCACTCTCTTGGATGTTAATTATAATTTGTGATATTCGTTCTGCCTATTTAGGCCTCTTAACACAAGGAATTTAACAGCCTAAATAAGCGATCACTATCAAGACAATGTGTCTTCCCAATAATGTTTTTGTGTTTGGTTTTATCTGAACATCAGTTCTGAGTTTGCTACTTCTCTCTTCCATATACAAGGTGGAATTTGTGTCACTCAATTGTTTCTTGCGTTAACTTCTTTCCCCCCTCCAAAATGCTTTACTATAGTTAACCTCGCTCCTGTTACAAAAAGATGAATTATCGTATGATCCCTTGACGGCTTATCGAGATAGAAAAGATACATGACTGAGCTGACTTAGCATTTTGTAACTGCAACATGTTTGCTGTAGGGAGCTTTACAATTGAGGAAAAAAGATTTTTGGCACAAATCAAGGCCTCCCTTTGACCACACGTGGTCATTGCAGTTGATGGTTTGTGTCAATTTCTCATGGTAGTGGTGAACTTACTTCTTAGAGAGGTTTCCTTGTACAGACCAGCTTTCCCTCATCTGAGATTTGACAAGCACTATAAGAATAGATTTGTAAGAAACTATTAATCCCATTTGGGCATGCTTGACCTCTTTTTTTTGTTGTCTGTGCTTGACATTATTAAATCATGCAGCTCCGGATCACTCTCCTTCTGATTTGATCTTTCCGGGCTTCTATTCATTCATTTTTGCAACATGAATGTTGTCTCAATAGTATTGATTTTGAGTACTATTGACCCTTGCCGTTTTATAACCAACCAATAGCTGGAAGGCCTCCATCAAACAAGTGTACAAATTGCTTGCAAGTTAGTATGATTAAAACGGCCTGTTTCTTCCGTTGTTAAATTCAATTTCATGCAAGTTCAATCTTAGACCGATGTGCATAATTTGCCCAGATTTTGGGGTCCCCTTATCCCCTATAGCAGAAGTACTCTTATTTTTAGAATTGGTGCTAGTTTCCTGCATGCTGTATACAAATTGGTTTTCGCTACAGCCACATACCATGTGTGGTTTGAAAGGAATGCTAAGATCTTTCAAACTATGCAAACTTCTGTGGAGGTTGTTTCTGATGCAAGGGCTTGTCTTGATACTTGGAGAAGGGTCAAAAGGTGCTCCAGAAATCAGGTTCTGTGTTCCAATAAGACCGTAGCTTCTTGTATGTTTTTTCCTCTTCATATAGCTGGTGTTGTGTGAATTCTGTTGTATCTGTAGGCTGCTTTGGGTCTGGTATGTATCTGTATTGTTTTCGTATGTGGTCAGGGAAGGTCTACTTCCCTTCATTACTTTCGTTGTGAAAGCGGGATTAGTTTTAATAAGTGTGGTGGGTTTCTCTTCTTTTCACTAGGCACTTGAGGCATCCAAGCTGAATTACGTTCAAAAGAAGTGCTTTAGGGCATTTTGGTTCATCTTGTGCTTCAATGTTGGGATCGTGCTTTAATGGTTGGGGAATTTCTACACAGTTGTGCTACAGAAAATCTAGTTCATCATATGTTATGTAGCGGACTAATATTTTTGTGTCTGATAGAGAAACCAATTTTAGTTTCCAGTTGTGGTTCTCGTACAGGAGAAGAATTTTTGTATTGTAACCTTTTTTTTGGTCTTATTATAACTGAAGGGTTATTGTTGTACGTAAAATAATTTTGAATTTGTGGGTGTCTCTTCCCTGGAGGTTGAAAAACTTTTTCTGAAAAATGACTTTCTTATGACCATTGTTTGTCTTGTTCGATCCATGTCGAATGTAGTCTCAGTGGTTGTTCTCGAATGTAGTCTAATGCAATTACAAAAGCCGCTTAGGACTTTAACGAGATAGAATTATTGACTTTAGACATAGGACCAAAACTGAGTACCTTGACACCATTTGCACAGTTTATCAGAATTATTTACTTTAGACCGTGCAAGAAGAAACCAAGGGTTCAGTTTTTTGTGCTTCTAAAGTTGGGCAACATAGGGAAGTCATACGGAAGGGCAAATACAGACGCCAATGAGGCCTGGTGGTCGAGGCCCGAGACTTATGAGTTAGCTTCCTTTTAATTAAGGTCTCAGGTTCGAGAAACTAGTTGCGATGTATCCCAGATTGGGTGACGACGTAAATCCATTGTTCTTTTCTTTTTTTATCCTAATACACAGTTTATACACACAAATTTAGAGAGGTTATTAGAGATTCTCCTCAGGTGCTACAACATTCGGGTGGATAACACTTATTGCTGCATATTATTGTACATCAAATATAGCACAAATCTAGAATGATATTACAAGGTTTTTGGTAACATATAGAACTGAACCATTACAAATTACAAGAAGTAATTAACTTTGCAAATTTATTCAGTACAAACAACAATCCATAAGAAACTTTTTACAGTACCTTAAGTACCCCATCTGACATTGAGAGGTACGCTTCTTATTTCCAAAGAAATCCACGCACGGGGTACACGAGATTGTCCACAACAAAATAGTAGGAGCTGGTGAGGAAAACCTCAATAAGATGAAACCATGCCCTTCGCCAATAAGGATTTATGAACAAAATCGCCACAATTGCCAACACCACAATTACGTAAGACCCTGCAAAGCTCATATAAAAAGTATTCATGTCCATGAAATCGGAATCCTCTTCACTACCATTTATAGCATCTCTTGGCGTCAGTGGAGGTGAATAATCCGCATTGCACTTCCTTGGCAGTGGTTCTCCGCAAAGAAGTGGATTTTCAACGTAGCTATTCGATTCAAAAGTTCCAAATTGGTTTACTCTCGGAGGCATCCTTCCACTCAAGTTATTGTAGGACAGATTGAAAACAGCCAAGAAGTTTAGGTCCGTGAGCTGGGAGGGGATTTTTCCAATCAGGTGGTTGTAGGAAAGATCCAAGCTTTCTATGCTTTTCAAGTTTGAAAATGTCACAGGGATTGTTCCGGTCAAGGAATTGTGGGACAAGTTCAACACTTTGATATTGCCAAGGTTTCCGATTTCTGGTGGTATGGGGCCAGTCAATCTATTGTGGGAGAGATTAATTCCTGAGAAAAGGTGTAGGACAGTTCCCTTATAGGTCAAGGACATCCCCTTTGTTTGAAACTTTACCTCATCTTGTGAACTAGGAGTACTAATAAACATGTCGAATTCAATTTCTTCACCCTTTGTCCTCAGATCATGTAACACTGACGTGAATTTAGATGGTGAGTAATCAATACCACGGAACCAAAAATCTTGCCCGGGTGTTCCGTTGAATTTAACATTACTAATGCAAGAGATAATGCTGCCAGAGAGATTGTTGGAAGAAAGATCAATCAAGGTTAACCTGGACAGGTGGCATAATTCCTTTGGAATATTGCCTTCAAAATGATTATTTTGCAAGAGAAGAACCGTAAGCATGGAAAGGCTGCCTATCGAAGGAGGAATATTGCCACTGAATTGATTATAAGAGAGATCAAGCTCCATTATCCACGAGAGGTTTTGAAAGGCAACTGGAAAAGGTCCATGTAGCCCATTTTTGGACAGCCGGACAATTTCCAAACTATTTGATGAATCGAAGCATGATGGTATCGCACCAGTGATATAGTTTTCTGAAAGATCTAACGACGTAGAGGCTATTGAGTTGACAAAATTCAACTGGAATAGGACCTTCAAGATGATTACCGGCCATGGCTAGTATTTCTAACGGCATATTCCCGATGAATCCTGGAATCTTTCCTACTAGTTGATTAGCACTAGCATTTAACCATCCCAAAGGGCTCAAAGACAAGGTAGGCGGAATTTCTGTGAAGCCATTGTGGTCGGAAAACAAGGTACGCAATTGGGTTAGATTGTTTTGATGGGGGAGTATTGGGCCTTTCAAGTTGTTATTTGATAGTTTCAAGAACTCCAAGCTGTGGCAACCTATGGCCAACTGCACCGGTATTTCACCAGATAGTCTGTTATTGGATAAATCTAGCCAAGTTAGAGCAGTCATGTCCCCGAACGAAGAGGGAATGTTGCCTCCAAAGTTGTTTGTAGACATATTCAAGAATTTTAAACTCGGGAAAGAGCTGGCTATTTTGTGAGGAGTGAATCCCTCTAGATTATTGCTAGAGATTTCCAATTCTAGAAGTGTTCTCATAGGATGCGAAGGCAACATCAATGGTCCACCAAATGAATTGGAAGATAGAATAAGTGCTTTCATTCTTGTATTGTTGTACAACAACCAATTTGGAAACTTCCCACTGAAGCCGATTTGACGGAGCTCAACCATTTTAAGATCATGTTGATGGTAGAGAAAGTGGGGAAACGATCTGGTGATTTTGCCTTGTTGAGAACTGGACAAACGAAGTCCGATTAGCTGGAAACTTGGGGATGTGGCAAGAAAGTCATCCTCTTCTAACAACTTGTTGTTCAGGCTCTCAATGACTTCAAGTTTGGAGTGGTTAAAGAATGACTTGAATGAGATTGGAATTTCAAAGTCATTGTTTGAAATTGCAAGGTATTCGAGGGATGTCAGATTGATCAGAGGAGACCGAGCAATATTTCCAGTAAAATGATTAGAAGTGATATCCAGTAGTCGAAGGGATGTTAAGTTCACCAGGCACCATGGTAAGGTGCCCCTGAAACCAGCTCCTGTGATGTCAAGCTCTCGGAGAGTCTTCAAGTCGCACAGTCCTTGAAACACATGAAACACACTTAAAGCTTAGCTTGATGATATTTAACAGGCATAATACATAAAGAATAGTGTATGTTTCTTCTTTTTTCCACTTTTTATTTGGAGGGGGGAATTGAATTATAATTCTGCACCATACCTTCAATCGATGGTATATGATTGATTGCACAATATCTCAGTGATAACGCTTGAATGGAAGTCATGATTCTAATGTTCGAAAGAAAGTCGGTGCCGAGTGTAACACCATCCATAAGCAAAGTTTTAACGCTGCTGGGGCCTTTCAAGTCTGTAATAATTGGTTCAACAAAATTGGCATAGGACGAAATTTTTGAATACTCTGGGAGACGAAAGTGCTAATCATGTTAATTATAAAAAAATTGCATATAAGAGGTACCGTTATTGTGAACAGCTCCAAGCAAGTCAGAATTGTAACTCAAATCCAGTGTTTTGATTGATGAAAGCTCTCTAAAAATTGACCAAATAGTGTCATCGAAGTTATTATCACTCAGATCAAGGACCTCTAACTTGTTCAATATTCCTGATTCTTCTTTGGAACCTGTAGAATAGTTGATTTAGCCCAATTGAAACAAAGCTTATTTGACTCACATTTACCACTTGCACAACCATTAATATCATACTGTTATTCGTGATGGCCATTAAAATGAAGATGGATAAAAGTAGTCTTGTTGTTGCAAGTGGGATGGTAACTAAGTAGGTAGGTACCATATACACTAATTAACAACTAACATGTATTGCAACTAAAAAGAAATAGTAGTCTTGTTAACATTTCCGTTTCATACCGTTGACAGTTATGATACTACGAAGCCTGTTTGAGCTCAGGTCCAGCTCCTTCAAGTTGTTCAAACCACCAAATTCTGTGTTAAAAGAAAAAGAAAAACAAACGACGAAACAGTTGAAAAGAGATAATATGCAATAAATTTGGAATCAAGGACAAACAAAAAGACTAGTAAATATGTCCAGACACAGATTCGAATAAAAATGTGTTTAGATGCTTTTGATGCATGAGGGACAAATATCAGACGGTTGCGGTTACAACTACGCATCACAATTCCTATACAAAGCACTTTTCAGGAAAAAAAGAGAGTTTGTGTTCTAACTTTTGGTTTTCGGTTGGATAAAATTGTAGTACATATTTTAAACTTACCGTTAATAGAAATTGACCCGTTCAATCTGTTTCTGGCCAAATTTAGAATCTTCAGGTTTGAAAGCTTGTTCAAAGATGGTAGTATGCTATTATCAAGTTCATTGTATTCAAGATGAAGCTCCTCCAAATTACTCAAATTTGACATTATTCCAATACCAGCAAAAGAAACAAATGGGGATTGGAATTTGATTAAGAGAATTTGGAATTTGACATCAAATATAGAGATGTCAAATTTTTTTAAAGGCTTCTATGTCAATTTGACATCTCCAAGATGCCCACTACCAATTAATTAATATACCAAATTAATTTCTTATATAAGGATACTTATAAGGTTTGGGGAAGCAAAGTATTGCAAAAAAATAATTTGACATCACATATCAAATTTGACATGAGAGTGGAGATATCAAATGACATTTAAACAATTGACATATTAATTAGAGTTGACTCAAATGATAATTCTTCCAATATAATTCATTGGATTGCCGTCTCCCACCTTAAACGTCTTTCCCATGAAACATCGCAATTGATTCCTAGACAAATCCTCCCTTGAGCTTGAAAGAATTTCCAATAATACGAAGAATTCCATATTCCAAATTCCGTTTTTAAATCCTTGGAGAACCTAAAACCGACCCAATACATATTGTTTTTTTTGGAGAACCTAAAATAAATTTGATTATTTGGATATTAAAGATCATTTTACCTTTAATTAAGTATCATTTGTAAGTCAAAATTTGAGTGGGGCTCTCATTGGGAGACAGGCCTCTAGAAGAGGCTTCTGGGCCTAAAATACTCAAAAATTCCCCCAAAATTGGGGCACTCTCATAGTTTTTAGTGTTATGCATGAGTATGAGTCTTTCATAGCCCAATTAAAAAAGAAAATGGCCCAATAGAAATAAAGAGGCCTGAAATGAACATTGGGCCTCCTAAAACAAACCCTCCTAATAATTTGGGAATCTAAATCGGTAAATGGTTTTGTTTTGGGAATCTGAACGGGTGGGAGTGGAAACAGGCACAAGGCTTTCTGGAGATAATTTTAGTGTGTAATACACCACACAATAATAGGATATATCTATACTCTTTACACGGTAGCATTTATTGTTCAAAAATTACATATTAAGTCTAATATTATTTTTTATTTGAGTTTGACTACATGGTCTTTTAATTATTGTTTGTTGACCTATAACCTGATCTCCACACTCCACAAATTTCAATATTTTTTTACATCCATAGTAATTTTAGAATCAATCTTGAACGATTTTGGGGATTAAGAGAATGTGAGGTTCTATTTAGTATAATATATAACATTGATTTTACACAAAACCCCACTAAGATTTAAAAAAAAAAATTATATAAGCCAAATTGCCACAACTATCATAAAGACAACGATAGGGACTTAAAGAGGAAGGAATTACGAACCAAAATGCAAATGCAAATGCATGCATCTCTTTTGCGATTGCCAATTTGATTAAAAAACAAATGCAATTAAAAAAAATTACTGTAGAATATAACAAAATAATCAATCTAACACTAACAAACACTGAATCTACTATGAATTTAGCGTTGATGTAAAAAAACCAATTATTACTATAAAGTGAGCGTTATATGGCATTTGGATTTTAGGAGATTGTGGATTCTTTAAATCGCTATTGCTTGCTTGATTGAGGTTATAATTCGACTCTTTTTTTTTTAATACTTGTTAGGGAAAAATTATTTAAATGGTAAACTCTTAGGACACAATTTTTAATGCAAATGCTAACACTCCAAACTTTGGACTTGGGCAATTTTGGGAGAGCACTAGTCAATTGTGTCTTCCTTTTGTGAAGCCTTGTCACATAAATAATTTTCATTTATATTCCAAGACAAGTCTAGGCTTTGGAGAGATTGAAAGAATTCCGGTATGAATAAAAAGGAGTGTACCAAACTAGTGTCTCTCTTTTGAAGACTTGTCCACAAAAGTAATTTGCACTTTTATCCCCAAACAAAAGGATAATCACCTCTTCCACCTTTCAATGTAGTAAAAAGACCGAAAATACTCCACTTCAACTCTTCCACACGGCCCCCATCAATTTCCGTTTACAGAAAATTAAACTGAAACAATATGGCCTTTAAAATTATATCCTTAGAGGTCTCACAAGTTGGAGCACTTCTCCTCCGGGAATCATTACTCCATGATCCTTTAACTTTTTGTGTTTTGATTTTTTGTTTCCTTGCCTTTTCCTCATAATTCAAACTTATCTTCAAATCTTCAAAATGCATACGGGAAAAATTAACACCAATATTTTCCAAAAACTTAATATTTACTGCAATTTGAACTAATACGTCCATATAGCAAAATTCCCTTCCCTCTTTATTAAAAGACCATAAGATTTTCCGCGTGAACCCTTGAAAACAAAATCTTTTAACACATTGGACGACTCGGATTTTCCATAAATAATTTGCAACACAAAAAAATTCAATTTTTCCTTATTCTCGGGAGGTTTGGACTAGAAAATTTGCCCTCACAAATATTAACTCATAAATCTCCTAGGCAAACAATGAAAGTACAGTTGAAAAAGGACAATTACGAATCAGGAAAAAAAAGACTAGTATTATGGGCAAATATGTTCAGATACAAATCCGATATAAATGTGTTCAGATCCGTTGATGCATGTGGGATAAATATTGGACGTTAGCGGTTACAGTTGCGTATCAGAATTTAACGTCCAAAGCATTTTTCAGGAAAAAAAGAGAGATTGTGTTTTGACTTCTGGTTTTCGGCATGACTTCAAATATTTTTGGAGAAATAGGAAGAAAATATTATTAAATAAAAAACTACCGGCCAAAAAACCGGGTGCACACAAAACCGCTGCCCTAAAACCACCGGTCAAATATATATGATGATGTCAAATTTGTTTTTTGTTTTGACGGCTTCTGTGTCAATTTGACATCTCTAGGATGCCCACTACCAATTAATATGCCAAATTTCTTTTTTAAGGATACTTATTAGGTTTGGGGAAGCCAAGTATTGGAAAAAAATTATTTGACACCACATATCAATAAAAACAGAAGTCATTTATTGATTTAACCTTATAGAATTTCCAACCTTGACTTCAAAAATATGGAGACGTCAATTTTTTTTGACGGTTTTGATGTCAATGTTGACGGGAACAAACTGTGCAGCCCCATATTGCGAAGATTTGGGCGGCCGATGTCGGCCTTTGTATTGATGATCGAAAAAAAGCTTTAGGGCAAAAGCATCAAGACACCAAAAACCCTTGAATCGATCGGATATCATAAAGTGCCTCATCGGAACACATATAAATTGAAAAAATCAAACGCATATGTCTTCAAACACTGATGAAAATAATTGAAAAAATTTTTTCAAGTTAAATTATGTTCGATGAGACACTTAACCACATCCTATGAGTTGAATGATTTTTCAAAGTACACTTGTAAAAAATACTTGATTTTGATCCACACGGATGGAATATCTCCGTCGTCAAACCCTTCCTCCATGGGATGGAATTGGCCGCACAACATGCTTTAAACCTCTTGCTATAGAGGTCTCAAACCAAACGTTTTCTTTCCCGACAAAATTTGGAATTGGTTCCAAGACAAAATTTTTCTTTTTTTGTTTGAGGACAAATATCAAATGCTTGATTTAAATGTGTTCCTCAACCGTTTGATGCATGTGGGACAAATTTCTAAATTCTTTGTCACATCTGCAATATAATTTCTATCCAAAGCATTTTTCTTGTGCCAAAAATATGACTTCGTGTCAAGATCTTGACTTCATGTCGATTAAATGATTTTGGATCGATTATTTCCTTATAATAATTATTGTTGATGTTTGGATTTACTGCTTCCATTGATCAACATCCATGTCTCATATACACTCTTGGAAATCATACTGGGTTCCAATTTTGCAGGTATGGGTTGGTGTCCACTACGGGTCACATTGTGCGGTTGTAACTCGCTCGGGAAGTAAGTGGTTGAGGCCTGTAGGAGTCTTGTCTCCTGGCTAGTAGTTGATGTTTGTATAGTTAGTTTGGACGGTAGCTGTTTATGTGTAGTTTATTTCTTTCCAGACTTCCGCTGTAGTTGTTTTGAGCTATATATAAAATGTGATTGTTAAACTTTAGTTCTTTTTGGTTGTACTTTAGAATTGTTGGTAGTCGTTGTTTGGTGTTGTCACGTGTCGTGTCAAGATAGGCTAATGAGGTGCTATTCCGGGACGGGGCGTGACAATTTTGGGAAAAAAAGCGAGATTGTTCTGACTTCTAGTTTCGGTGAGATAAAACTGTAGTACGTATTTTAAACTTACCATTAATAGAAATTGACCCGTTCAATCCGTTGTCGCACAAATTTAGAATCTTCAGGTTTGAAAGCTTGTTCAAAGACGGTAGTATGCTATTGCCAAGCGCAAAATTGTAGCTAAGATCAAGCTCCTCCAAATTACTCAAATTTGACAATGTTCCAATACCTGCAAGAGAAACAAATGGGAATGTGGAATTTGATTAAGAGAATTTGACATCTGGGATTCAACTTATTTTTTCTCGTTGTTTGTTTATCTCACAATGAGCAGGGGCATAGACATGGGGCCAATGCCAGGATGACCGAGCCTTGCACAACAAAAAATATTTCCACCAATTGTATTAGTTTTCTGGTTAATTTGAAAAACATATATGGAATGGGCTCCGGCCTGTAAGTCCCTTGGATGCATAAAAAAGTTCTAAAATTCTAAAATTCTAAAATTCCACGCTACCATCTTTTTCTTGGAAGCACGTGTAAATGTAAATGACGATTACATATACAAATAATTCTCTTCCTCAAACTTATAGCAACAAATAGCTTATAAAATATACTTTTGTTGTTATGGTGCAGAAATAAATGTGACTCGGGTTTCCACTAAATACAAGTTCTACGTCTGCCACTTGCAATAAGGCTATTACCGGCTTGCAGAGCATAAGTTTTAATGTGAATCTAATTAAGTTTTTATTTGTAGTGAGAAAATACTTATTGGATTTATTTTATGGTTACCTTTGTCGCATACATGTTAATGATGACAATTTTTGTGTTAAGCCAATAATCATGGGCAGATCCAATATAGAACCGAAGGAATCACATGAACACCATAGAAATTAGGCCCCAAAGTCGAAGAAAGCATCATATGTTAAACAATACAAAATCTAATAAATCTTCTTTGTTAGTATGTTTGTGGTAAAACGTTTGTCATCCACGAACTAGGTTGAGTCATCGCGCCCCTCTTTCTGCTTATGTTTCTAGTCGTAAAACGTTTGCATGTATTTGGTGCGCCGGAAATTTGGTGGATTGTTGGGAAATCGATTTCTTGTTTGTAATGGTATTTGGAAGAGTTGGGAAGGTGTTTGTTGTGCTTGTATGGGAGTTGTTTCGGTACACGGTGAAGCGTTTTTTAAATTTTCCAGCTTGAACCGGTTTAAGGTTTTTCTTAGAACCGGTAGCAATTGATCAGTAGCCAAAATTTTCTACCCGAACCGGTTCTCGGTTTACCCAGAACCGTTCCCATGTTCCAGAACCTCCAAAATGCTTCTTGAACCGGTTTTAGGTTTTTCCCAAAATCTGTACGGCTTGCAAATTTTCAAAAAACTTGGGCCATGATCTAGACTTCTATTTAAAAGGCCCTTTGCTCGTTTTTCACTCCAAGAACTGCGAAACGAACGCTAAAATCGCCCATCTATATAAAATGTGATTGTTAAACTTTAGGTGTTTTTGGTTGTACTTTAGAATTGTTGGTAGTCGTTGTTTGGTGTTGTCACATGTCATGTCAAGGGAACTGGGGGAGGTGCTGCGCAGCCCCTTGCGCTGCGTACTGTGCGGACCATTTCAACGCCGTTCCGGCACTATTTCGACAATCGGAGACGTCCACCGTGTAGAGCTCATCGAGTACTACATGTTTACCAAAAATCAAGTCGATCGGATATCGTTAAGTGCCTCATCGGAACACAAATAAGTTGAAAAAAAATAGAACACACATATCTTAAAACATTGAATGAAAACCATTGAAACCATTTTTTTCAACATATTTGTGTTCCGATGAGGCACTTAACGATATCGGATTGAGTTGATTTTTGGTACACTTATAGTACTCGACGAGCTCTACGCGGTGGACGTCTCCGATCGTCAGAACGGTACTGGCACAGCGCCGAAATGTGTCACACAGCACGCTGCGCAGCACCTCCCCCGGATCCCATGTCAAGATAGGCTAATGTGGTGCTATTCCAGGACGGGGCGTGATAGTTTTGGGAAAAAGAGAGAGATTGTTCTGACTTCTAGTTTCGGTAAGATAAAACTGTAGTACGTATTTTAAACTTACCATTAATAGAAATTGACCCGTTCAATCCTGTTTCGGCCAAATTTAGAATCTTCAGGTTTGAAAGCTTGTTCAAAGATGGTAGTATGCTATTGCCAAGCGCATTGTTGCTAAGATCAAGCTCCTCCAAATTACTCAAATTTGACAATGTTCCAATACCTGCAAGAGAAACAAATGGGAATGTGGAATTTGATTAAGAGAATTTGAAATCTGGGATTCAACTTATTTTTTCTCGTTGTTTGTTTATCTCACAATGAGCAGGGGCATAGACATGGGGCCAATGCCAGGATGACCGAGCCTTGCACAACAAAAAATATTTCCACCAATTGTATTAGTTTTCTGGTTTATTTGAAAAACGTATATGGAATGGGCTCAAGCCCAACCAGTCTTCATTCATGAGTGGAGCTTGATGTGTGGCGGTTTAGGTTGCCCAAGCAGTCTTCATTCAATGAAGAATTGAATTGAATTGCCTTTTCCAGTTGCCCTTTTTCAGTAGTTGTAACGTTGCATTTATTTTGCTTTTTAATGAGTTGAAAAATTTCAGGTTTGGGGGTTTGCAATGCCCAGTCTTTTGTGAAGTGGAGGTTGATAAGCCTTATAAATGGCTTCCTAGGTATTTTAGGCATTATAGATAGCGAAAACTCCCTCCCTTCACTTCTCCGTCAATCTTAACGGATTTTTTGGCAGTTGCAATTTAGTCAGAAGTACGAGGGGTGTAAGTGCCTAGAAATAGAGTTCACGGAGTGTCTATAAAAATCGGGTAAAGTACAGGGGTGTAAGTGCAAATTTCCCTAAAGATTATGATCGTACTATTACTCGTGATGGCCATCGAAACGAATATGGCTAAAGGTAGTCATGTTGCAAGTGGAGTGGTAGCCAAGTTGGTAGGCACTATATACCCCATACGTAAGAATAATTAGCAACTAACATTTTTTGCATGTCCAAAAAAAAAAAGGTAGTTAACATTTCCATTCCATACCGGTAACTATCATACTGGCAACCTCGTTGGCGCTCAAGTCTAGCTCCTTCAAGTTGTTCAAACCATCAAATTTGAGTCATCGTGCCCCTCTTTCTGGCTATGTTTCTAGTCGTAAAACGTTTGCATGTCATCCACACCAATGACATATGTAGCATTGGTACCACAAAAGTCATATACAATATTTTTATTTATCGCACAGAACCAATGATATAACTATAAGTCTCACGTAACAATACAAAAATACTTTTATTTCTTTGTACATTTCGCATTTTGTTTAGTTTTTCTACAAACTCAAAATTGACTAACACTAACAAAAAATGATAAATATATATATACTCATCTTAAAATTGAATAATAAAAATAGGTGCAAGCTTGGTGGCCTTCAAACGTGATGCCTCTAGATGAACTTCATTGATCAGCCACTGTGAAGACCCGTAATTTAAAACCCATTTGTTTTACTTGTTCATGATTGGTGTGAATGCATTTTAAATAAAAAATTATGTTCATTATGAAATATTTGTATGAGGGTACATGTATTTGGTGCTACTGAAATTTGGTGGATTATTGGGAAATCGATTTCATGTTTGTAATGGTGTTTAGAAGAGTTGGGAAGGTGTTTGTTGTGCTTGCATGGGAGTTGTTGATCGGTGCACGGTGAAGCTTTTAAATTTTCTAGCTTGAACCGGTTTAAGGTTTTTCTTAGAACCGGTACCAATTGATCGTTCATTATGAAAATTTTTCTACCCGAACTGGTTCTAGCTTTACCTGAATTGTTCCCATGTTCCTTGAACCTCCAAAATGCTTCTTGAACCGGTTTTAGGTTTTCCCGAATTGGTACGGCTTGCAAATTTTCAAAAACTTGGGGCATGATCTAGACTTTTATTTAAAAGGCCCTTTGCTCGTTTTTCACTCCAAGAACTACGAAACGAACGCTAAAATCGCCCATCTACATTCTCTCTTCAAAATCTACACAAATCCTTGGACTCGCACGACAATCTTCCAGAAATCAACAAAATTAACACATCAGTGCCCACGTGCATACTCCCACAAAATTAACACCAATATCCTCCATGCAAATTAAATTCTCCAATATTGATATAATACGTCCATATAGAAAAAAATTCTCTTTACTGAGAATAATAGACCATATGAAATATGTTAATGTCTGCACCAACAAAATCGCACCAACAAAAATCGCTTACAAATGGCTTCCGCTTTCTCTTTTGTGCAAGTTCATTTAATTACTATGCAAATGTGTTTTTGTGTGTCTATATATACTACGAAATTAGTTTCCCAAGATTTAATTGAGGCGCTAACATTAGGCCCCCCAAACCCCGAGTTATCAAAAAAAAAAAAAAAAAAGAAAAAAAAAAATTGAATTTGAGATTAGGTTTCATTTCATCATTTAAAAGAGGTCAAAAACCATACCTTCGTTTCCAAGGAAACCATGCAATCGATTCTGAGACAAGTCTAGGCTTTGGAGAGATTCAAAGGGGAGAAGAATAGAGGCATTTAGATACCAATAATCATCTCGTCTCCAATCTCTAGAAGCGTTGAGTGAAAGTTTGATAACTCGATGTGTCGTGAAATTACACGTAGCACGTTCCCATTGACAACAGTCCAAGTAATCATCTTCCTCCCAAGATGGCAATGAAGTGCCATTTGGAAAATTGATGGAATCTTTGAGTTGCAAAAGAGCAATTCTTTCTTTTTCCCAACACCCATTACAAAATTACTAACCCCAAAGGGTTGGAAAAGTGGTCTTATTTTGAGACTAAAGGATTTGCTCCAACCTACGGTCTCAGGTTCGATTGCCCTTACCAGCAAAACTCTTGGGCCACTGGATAACCCTGTTCATTACCTCCAAGGCCCTGGAATTAGCTGAGGTACGCATAAGCTTGTCTGGACGGCTGGACATCTAGTTATCAATTTTTATTTTTTTTATTTTTTTTATTTTATTTTTTACATTTTGTATAGTTTTCTACAACTTAAATTAACTAACACTGACACTAACACAATAAAAAAATATCTATACTCATTTTCAAATTGAAAAATAGAAAGTGGTGCGAGCTTGGTGGCCTTCAAACGTGATCCCTCTAGATGAACTTACTTGATTCGCCACTACTGAGAATATATGTGGTTTGACCCCTTTTAAAATAGGAATTCTGTGCTCCGCCACTGATACTGATACACAAAAACTCAATCTTAAAAGAAAGTATAATAACCTAAAAGAATGATCTTCTTATACAGCCTCCACAAGAGAGTTCATTTATTAGTTTAACCTTAGAGCATTTCCGATCTTGACTTCAAATATGAAGATGTGTCAAATTTTTTTTGAAGGCTTCTATGTCAATTTGACGCCTCTAGGATGCCCACTACCAATTAATATGCCAAATGTAATTGAAAGCAAAGTATTGGGAAAAAAATTATTTGACATCACATATCAAATTTGAAATGAGAGCGTAGATGTCAAATGACACCTAGGCAAAATATGAAACAGTTGAAAAAGGACAATATGCAATAAATTACGAATCAGAGAAAAAAGACTATTAGTATGGGCAAATATGTTTAGGCACAAATCGGATGTAAATGTGTTCAGATCCATTGATGCATGTGGGACAAATATCAAATGGTAGTGGTTACATTTATGTATCAGAATTTGATGTCCAAAGCATTTTTCATGAAAAAAAGAGAGATTGTGTTCTGACTTCTGGTTTCAGTTTGAGAAAATTGAACTGTAGTACGTATTTTAAACTTACCATTAATAGAAATTGACCCGTTCAATATGTTATCGGCCAAATTTAGAATCTTCAGGTTTGAAAGCTTGTTCAAAGACAGTAGTATGCTGTTTTCTAGATAATTGTCATGAAGATCAAGCTCCTTCAAATTGCTCAAATTTGACAATATTCCAATACCTGCAAAAGAAACAAATTTGATTAAGAGAATTTGGAATTTGAGATTCATGTTATTTTTTCTTTTTTTTTGTTTGATCTCGCAATGAGCAGAGGCATAGACATGCGGCTGCCAGGGTGATACTAAAATTAACTTATAGCATTAGGAGAGCACAGAAGCCATATACAATAATTTCATTTATCACACAAAACAAATGTTATAACTGTAAGTTTCAATCTTAAAAGAAAGGAAATTAACTTAAAAGAATAATCTTCTTATTCAGCAGTGCCCACGTGCATACTCCAACAAAGTTAACACCAATATAATCTCCAATCTCTTGTATCATTGAGTGAAAGTTGGGTAACTCTACGTGTTGTGGAATTATATTTAACACGTTCCCATTGACAGCAGTGCCCACGTGCATACTCCAACAAAGTTAACACCAATATAATCCATGCAAATTAAATTCTCCAATACTGAACTAATACGTCCATGGAAACCGGGGGCATGCTGTGCACTTAGGTGCTTTGCACTGTGTTATGCATCCCTCGGCCGTCCGATCGTGTTTTGGACAGTCTGGATGTGTTTTGGTTTTTACTGGTAAAAATAAATCAAAATTAAATTAAAATTGCCGAACGCATGCTAGCCATCCAAAACATGATCGAACGGCCGAGGGATAGACCATATAAAATGTGAATCGGTCTAAGCACCAACAAAATCCCTTATTTTGTGGATAAATTACATGCAGAAAACACAGGTATTACAAGTGGTTTCCCCTTTCTCTGTTGTGCAAGTCCATTTACTATGCAAATGTGTATATATATATATTTGTGTGGGTGTGTGCGCGCGTGTGTGCTGTGTATGTGTATGTGTACAGTGAAATTAGTATCCTAAGATTTAATTGAGGCGTGATAGACTGGCCCAAACCACCTGAATTATCAAAAAGAAAAAAAAGAAGTTGAATTTGAGATTAGTTTTCATTTCATCATTAAAAGCGGTCAAAAATCATACCTTCATTTCCAACGAAACCATACAATTGGTTGTCAGACAAGTCTAGGCTTTGGAGAGATTCAAAGGGGAGAAGAATAGAGGCATTTAGATACCAAGCATTTCGATACCATTCTCTTGTGTTATTGAGTGAAAGTTGGGTAACTCTACGTGTCGAGGAATTACACGTAACATGTTCCCATTGACAGCAGTCCAAGTAATGATCTTCCTCCCAAGATGGCAATGAATTGCCATTCGGGAAGTTGATGGAATCTTTGAGTTGCAAAAGAGCAATTCTTTCTTTTTCCCAACACCCATTGCATCCATTTTCGACAGCTAACATGATCACCAATACCCAAAATAACCTCATCAATAAATGTTGAACGTACTCCATCATCACCCACCCAGAGAAATATAACTTCACAAAGTGTTTCTTTGAAAGGCTTATAGATAAACAATTACATGCCCTTTGCTTTTTATAAATAGAGTTCAAGCGTACAACAAGATCACACTGCTTTTTGTCCACAAAAAAAAAAAAAAAAAGATAAACAGAAAAGGAAATGCCGTGCTCATTGGGTCTTCGTGTAAGTAGTTCCTTTCAATCTCAGTCCCTCATTAATATCAAGCAGAACCAAAAATTGAAGAACACGGCACACAATCCCTATCTTCTTTTTTTTTTTTTTGTCTATCTAAACCACCGGTATCCGGAAGCCCACTGGACTCCGACTAAATCCGGTTCGAGCCGGGTCGGCCCATGAAGGGATAAAGCTCTCCCAACGCAAGTTTACTACATTCACAAGACTTGACCTCGAGACCTTGTTTAAGGGGAACAAGTGCCGAACCACTTGAACCAACCTGTGTTGGTCACCATCCCTATCAATCATGTTTGAAAACTGGGCGTCTAGTTATTGATAAGTTGAATTTTGCCACCACATTTGTTTGGGCCCTAAAGCTGGTTGCTAATGCAGTGCTCTTGGATGACTGCCGCGTGGTGTTCCGGAACACTCTAGCACTACAAAATCTTGTGGGACCCACTTAAGTTATGGATCTCACGTAAATGTGTGACATTGGAGTAATTGGAGCACCACGTTATGCTCCGAGACTACTGAATAATTAATCCCTAAAGCTTAGGTAGATATAGGCAGACTTACCCTAGTTTCTCAAAAAAAATTATTAAGATTTGACAAAATCAACCCTTGATTTTATCAAATTAGGAAGATGTTTGATAAAATCTCAGTCTTTTTGCATTAAAAAGAGGTGAGATTTTATCAAACCTCTTCCTCATTTGATAAAATCAACCGTGATTTTATCAAATCTGGATTTTATCTTTGATAATTTTTTTTTGGGAAACTCAGGATTAAACTAATAAATAGTAATATAGCAATACTCCTACATAGGAAGGGGCTTAAATATTTTGGGGTTCAAACATTTTCGGGATTCTTTTTGTTTGCTAATATGTGGTGGAGAAGGCCTAGAGCACTTAATATTTTTTCCAAGTAAAGAAAAGAAGGGGGAAACCTGGGAAATTTACAATAATTCTGCTTTATTCAAGAAGGAGCCTTCGTCTGCAAAAAAAAAAAAAAAAAAAAGGACCAAGAATAACAAAAAACAAAAAATTGTCTTTTAAGTTTTACCCATATCTGAGGTTACATTTCTTCAAACTTTCCGAAGATCTAATTATCGTTCTTGTTTCACTCTTACTTCATTGGAAGATGTTGGTGGCAAGTACCGTCATAATTTGAGTATTTTTGATCTCTGGAGCAACTCGAAAGAGTCAATTTGTCTTTGAATGAAATTGTAATTGCATAACTATGCAGAAAAAGGATGTCAATTTTTTCTTACCTACTCAAACATTTGTTTTACACCAGATTATGTAATTTCTAACATTTTGAAGATTAAAATCAAAACACGGTTCTAACATTTTGAAGACTAAAATCTATTATGTAATTTCTGCAATTTATGAAGGGGACAATGCGGTTGAGTCCGAAGACCCGAAAAAAAAATCAAAATTTTCCAGAGTTGAGGTTGTAGTTAAATTCTTTAGCAAAAAACCAAAATAACATGAAATCTATTCAATTTACAAAGATATATGTTTTTAAAACAATCATCTTAGTTAGTTTCCATTTTTTTCAAGATAGGATGATAATAAAAAAATACCCATTAGGAAAAAAGTGCAATGGAATGGTTCTCTCTCATGTCATGCAATTACAATTTCATGTCTTATTAAGTGGGCAGCCAAATTTGAGTTGGACTTGGGTTGGGTCACTCAAACACCCGAGTCGGACTGGCCTGCTCTTATCGGCATGCTAGCGATTCTTTTGTTGGTCAATCTATAAGAAAATTTATTCTCGTTTTGCCTAATTATTTGCCCCTCTTAGCGTGAGATATTTCCTTATTGAATAATTAATCCCCAAAGCTTAGGTAGATATAGGCAGAAATACTTTGGGGTTCAAACAGTTTTTGGAGGCCTGAAGCCGCATTTTCTTAGGCTTTCACCCAGAGCTGGCTTTGGACCTCATGCACAAGATTCTTTTTGTTTGCTAATATGTGGTGGAGAAGGCCTAGAGCACTTAATATTTTTTCCAAGTAAAGAAAAGAAGGGAGAAACCTGGGAAATTTACAATAATTCTGCTTTATTCAAGAAGGAGCCTTCGTCTGCAAAAAAAAAAAAAAAAGGACCAAAAATAACAAAAAACAAAAAATTGTCTTTTAAGTTTTACCCATATCTGAGGTTACATTTCTTCAAACTTTCTGAAGATCTAATTATCGTTTAAAGTTATTACTTGTTTCACTCTTACTTCATTGAAAGATGTTGGTGGTAAGTACCGTCATAATTTGAGTATTTTTTTTTATCTCTGGAGCAACTCGAAAGAGTCAATTTGTCTTTGAATGAAATTGTAATTGCATAACTATGCAGAAAAAGGATGTCAATTTTTAAGTGGGCAGCCAAATTTGAGTTAGACTTGGGTAACTCAAACACCCGGGCCGGACCTGCTCTTATCGGCATGCTAGCGATTCCTTTGTTGGTCAATCTATAAGAAAATTTGTTCTCCTTTTGCCTAATTATTTGCCCCTCTTTAGTGTGAGATATTTCCTTAGTCTTGAGTCGTTTCAAAATTTTGCAGTCGCAGAGTTGGAAATTATACGCGTACGCCTAATTGTACATCTTCCCTTTGTAAGTACCCATGAAAGTTCTTAAGAGGCAGATTCATGAATCAAATTTGTTCAGAGTGAGACCCATCGGCCATCACCAATTTCGTAAAACCCCAAAACCATTTAGGCTGAAATTGTACAAAAACTATAGTGTTTTCCCATTGTAGTTAAAAGTAGGTGTCAAAAAAAGTAGGTGTCTATTTGGCCGAATCAAGCATAGTTTTGAATATCGGCCAATACGGTATGTCTCGGGATTTGGAGGCTCCGATACGGAATGGACCATACTATTGGCCGATACGTCAAAAAAGTTCAAAAATTCATAACCGCTAGCTACACCTAATTTTTGCGATGTATTGTTCGATACGCCGGTTCCTAATATACCGATACTGCTTTTTAAAACTACGGGATCAAGTGATGTAAAATACAAAACAAAGAGGAGGGGTGGGGTGGCGAGAGTTATTTGAGCCAGAGGGTGACAGCCTAATTACAGTGCCGCAATAACAAGTAGCCGTGGCATTATCTCCTCCATTTGCTAAAGCTGAAGAGTTCTACCAAAAAGAAGATAGAAAGAAAACAGAGAAAAAAGACGAATCGAGATCTACAATCTGTTGATTCCTCCCAAGGGTGAATAGGTGCGTGAAGCACAGGATCATTTTCCCTGCGTCGGCAGCTACTATTCCAACCAACTTACGCGGAAATTAAGTCTTTATGGCTTTGGCCAACTCTTGTGTATATATGTACGGATTGAGAGGGAGATCAGGGTGTGGGCAGAGCAGGCTTTGGGCTAAAGCTCGTAAAGCCACTGCTTTAGGCCCCTAAATTTTGACTAAATTTTTGGGCCTCTAATTTTATGTCTGTGTAGTAGTTATGTTTTCAAATGACTTATTTATTGAACTTTTTTGTTTTCCTAAGTAGTTTTAAGTTTTAACTACTACAATATATTGAAAGTTGAGGGTCCAATTTGAAAAAAATCGTTTTCAAATTTTTTGTTTTCCTAAATCTCATAGCCGGCCTTGGGTGTGGGGTTTGCAATGTAGCAGAGACGGCGAGAGCAGGGCCGATGAGGCCTAACCCTTGCACATCCAAAAAAACTCAAAAAATTAGTGGTACTCCCACTATTTTTACTGGTATTAGACTTGAGTAATGGTCTTTTTAATGGAAAAATAAGGCCCTGTTTTTAAAAATGCTTAGACAAAAAGGCCTAATCTTATTTCAGAAAATGGCCTCGACAAAAAAAGGCCCAATCTTTTGAGTAGGTGATACGTATCGGTTTTTCAAGGTACCGATACAAATATTGACCGATATACGGTTCGATATCGGCCAATATTTCACCGTATCACCAATATCGCTACCGCTACGTATCCCGATACCACTATTTAAAACCTTGGTAGGGGTATTGCCTATGTTTCTCACCGAAAGGGCAAGAAATAAACTGAATTGATGAAAACCCACTATTTTTCTTCAAATCTCGCCATTTCTGTTCTTCATTCTGATCTTTTTGTCATCAGCACCATTAGTCCATTACTCGTCAATGAGAAACAAACTGAACCAACGAAACCCCACCAATATTTTTCCTTCATTTCTCACAGTTTCCCACCTGTTCATTCATCCAAACAAGTTGTAACTTGTACGGGTGTAAGGTCCATATTTCTTTCCTTTCTCGCTGTCTCTTAGTATCCAAAGACATTGACACATTGATTTCACGCAAAGTTGGAAACTTTGGGATTTATTTTAACTCCTAAGGGCAAAATTTTAGATTAGATCTTAGGCACTAAAAACCCTTGAGTAGTCCCTGGTTGGGAGTGGCCTGAGAGGGAGAGCCGTGGCGCTCTTCTCGGTGAGGTTTTTCATGTGTATTTGTGTGTATAAAAATACGACGGAGTTTTCTTCAAATTTCAGTGTGAATGACGCTTGAGTACAAACACAATCTCGAATATTGATTGTTGGAGTGGGTCTTCACATACCTATCAAATCATTTCATAAATTTCAAAGATCGGATGGAGTCAAGGGTGACTAATACGCGCTGTTGCCTCTATTACAATTTGAAAAAACCATATTATTGCATTGAAAATATATATATCATCAAATTATGTAACTCTGCTACTCCTCCATATATATAGCCCGCCCCGTAACATAAAAATTAATCTTGACTCCGTCATCCCTATCCGAATCAACTTGGTGGAGAAGGCATCAGCCTCCACAAGTGCTAATTGCAATAATTCTTTCTTTTCCTTGACCCAACACAATAAACACGTTAGGAGTATAACATATGAAATAAATACTTGAATCCAAACAGTAGTGTTTGGTGCAAGAATCATGAACCAGTTATTTTCCCAAACAAATGGTTACTCTTGACTGATCAGGGGTGCTTTGACAAAAAAAAAAATGCAAAACTGGTTTTTTGATTTTGAATTTATTCAATTTTTTTTTTTACATTTTTTAGTTTTGCATCAAGTTTTCGTGGATTATGAATTCGTCTCAACGAAACGAATCAAAAAAATATAAAATTATGATCAAAACTAGTAATATATTTTGAATAAAACTGAAAATAAGCCAAAATAAACAAGTTTATTGTCAAATCAACTGTTGCGAAGACCACTACGTGTCCATGACACAAGTCTTCAGTCAAATCATGTCCTCAATGTGTTTCACCAAAACGCGTAGTGGTCGTTTCTGTGTAACTTTGATGTAGCGTGCCCATCACTTTCTCTGAGGGAGAGAGAGGAGGAAAATAATGCTAGTCGCTCAATGTATTTCCCCATTTCCTTTTTATCTCAATACAAACACCATGCCTCCTTTGGGTAAAAAATTTAATCCAGATTATTAGTTTTTTGTCAAATAATCCAAAAAATCGGTTTGATTTTTTCTTAAACTTAATCCAGATTATTCAACTGGTCCCCACATTACCTTTGTTATAGCCTCCTTTGGATAATAATCCAGATTATGGATTATTGGATTATTCATTTGTCTTTATTCAAATTTTTTTTGCATTTGTTAGTTTTACATCAAGATTTTGTGGTTTCTGGATTCCTCTCGACGAGACGAATCTAACAAGTACAAAATTATGGTAAAAACTCAAATGTTTTTGGATAAAGACAAAATGAATAATCCAATAATCCATAATCCGGATTATTACCCAAAGGAGGCCAATAATATGGATTATTGGATTAAGATTATTACCCAAAGCACTTTGGTTTTTTGTACCCAAAAAACCAATAATCTGGATTAAGTTTTTTTATCCAAAGGAGATTTAGTGACGGTGTCCGGATTCGGCTCCGGGAGTGGCACCATTCAATAGAAAACAAGGTACATGTTATACAGAAAAATATAAAGAACAAATTAATTAGGAAGTTATATAATTAGGTATTGCATTATACATGGTCTTTTTTTTTTTTTTGACTTTCTCCAACTCTCTTATAGTATTCAAATACCAAACATTACAACCGACAATTCTCTAAATTGCATTTTTTTTTCATTTTCTGTACAATGTATTAGTTTTTTTTTTCTTTTTTTGTGTATTTGTAAATAACTAGCTAGTCAAACCACTTCACTATAAAAAATATTGACAAGTTTTACGAATGCCGGAGGTAATAAAGAATCCCTCTTTTGCTCTACGTGTAAAAAGATGAGTAATCCCTGAATTATTCACACACACACGTAAATTGACATGTTTGTGATTTCCTTTTCATTGTACATTCATCCTATCATAGCCTGTGAAAAAATATGCACTGAAAATGGTAAATTTTGAAAAGAATATTAATATTCGAATGTGTCACGAGCTCAGGTGGGGAAGAGGATGAAATCCCGTGCCCAAAAAGTAGACTTTCATGGATCAAATCATTTTGAGTACGACCAACGTCACCAAACTTGAATAAGCAAAGGAAAAAAAACATGTTTTCCGGTTCACATTTTATAATTTTCAATACATTTACACATATTTTTATAAAATTTTCATGCATTTCAATACACTTTTTAATCCTTAACATAAGCCCGCTAGGCCTATTTTAGTATTTTCCTATACATAATACATCTCACTTTCTAATAATTTTCTTTAACGAAAAGAAATTCGGGCACTAGTGGACAACAGTCTAACTGGCCAAATTTAATTGTAGAAAAGAATTTGGATTTGATTTATACCAGGTTTAAATGTTGTATTCATAAAGAGCAAATAATTCTCCATTATGCAGACTTCAATGCAAGTGAAAATAATTCTCTATGCCCTGGAAGCTGCCTCTTCTTTGGAATGGCAAGTGGCCGATATTTGAGATACCCGGCCGTACCAGATATCCGAATACATTATGGGTGAAATCGGTTCGGGGTCGGTTGGTCTGGGGGTATGCAAGACCGAAACCGATTGGTTCGTGGTGAAAATTTCATACCCCCCCTATCCCAACCGAACTCATCCGGAAACCGATACCAGTTTGGGGGAGATCAGATCGGTCTGGATTTTCGTGGTTTTCGGTCCAACCGAAATTATGACTTCAAGGGGTCCAAATGCAATGAAAAATTCAAAAAATGGCACATGCAGAAAAATTTCAAAGCAGCAAAATGAAAGAAAAAGAAAGTAGAAGAAGAAGCATTGACCAAAACAATTTTCGCCTTGAAAAACCCATATGCACGTAATGTACCAAAAAAGAGTAATTTCAGTTTAATCTAATGGCGACGAGTCTATATAATTGAGGATAAAAATTTAATTTATATATAGCAATTGCATTTTATAAAAATCTTGCATTCGTATAATTGAGGATCAATACTTATTGCACACGGGAAAATAAAGAAAAGAAAAAAGAAATGACGTGCTCTCACTTTCTACGAATTTTGATAGTGCTTGCCAATCAATCTCTCACCGATGTTCGTTTTGGTTGAATTCACATGCCTTTTGGAAAATAAGAAAAAACGACAAGGAAACTTAGGGCTCATTTGGATGAGGGTTTTCACCCATGACTAAATCATCCTCCTTCTCCTCATCCCACTT
This sequence comes from Vaccinium myrtillus, assembly GCA_016920895.1. Taxonomy (NCBI): domain Eukaryota; kingdom Viridiplantae; phylum Streptophyta; class Magnoliopsida; order Ericales; family Ericaceae; genus Vaccinium; species Vaccinium myrtillus. The sequence continues at coordinate 56,345 of JADGMU010001082.1, read as the reverse complement.
CCCCTCCATATCCCTTGTTTGGGAGTAATTTTTCATCCTCGACTAATTGACAGGCTAATTAGTCAGCCTTCTCCATGACTAAATATAGGTAGGGGAGGCGGGTGCTTATGTTTAGTCAGGGGCGATTAGCCCCCATATTTACCTCCCTACCCCTATGCAATTTCCTTCTGATTAAAAAATAAAGTACTTCTGGATATAATTTTTTATTTTGGTTTGCACCAAATTAAACTATTAATAGAGATCTTTAATTCGATACAAAAAAAATGAAAAAAATTATACTTTAGAATTTCACATTGTTGACTTGTTGAATAGTATATGAAATAAATAAACGAACAAATAATTTTTTAAAAATAAAAATATTAAAATTAAATATTATAAATTAAATATCGAATAGTATAAAATCAATTAATTTTGGCATTTAAATAATTATATCAATACATAATTTAATATATGCATTACAAAGGGCAAGAAAGTCTTTTGACATGATTTTACATTATCCACCCTCCTTATCCCCTTTTTTTATCCCTCATCCAAACCATGGACTATTTAATTCCTCTTTCTTAACTGTGGGTCCACTCTTCTTATTTAATCCCCCGACTATTTTATCCTCCCTTAATATTTATTCCCTCTAAAACTAATACGCCATCCAAATGGGCCGTTAGTACATTCTATGTGTCAATCTCCATCTCCGTCGATTGTCGTCTTCGTCAAAGTAGTTGATTGCAATTGTTTCTTCTTTCTTTGTGGGGTTTGGATACCAAGTTTTCCCGTTTCGATTTTTTCATTTTCCACTTTTAGGTTTTTGGATGGATTCACATATATATAATGAATTCTCCTATTGTGAATTTTTTTATTTTTGGTTTAGAAAACAAAAGCCAAAAATAGGAGATAGGAGTTTTTTGACTTGTCATTGTTTACTTTTTCCATTTTGGTTAATATAAATTACAAACTTACAGAATGTATTCCGCACACATCTCCAAACACTACTCCTATTAAGAAATTCTATACATATCACCAAATACAAGTTAACCTACAGAATGTGTATTTAACTAAAGTTATTATAACTTGATTTTATAAAATTAGTACCGTTGGGAAGGTATTTGCGATACCGTCAAAACAAGACCACTTTTCGATATATTTTTATAATATATAAAATCTGAAAATTTTAAGCATTTTAGGAAAATTGAGTTTTGGAGACAAAATGAACGAAAATTTGAAGAATAAAGATAGAAAGGAAAGAATTCTAATCAGAGTGTGTAAATATTGACATTCTTCAATTTTTTATTTATTTTTATTTTGGAACTGATTTTGATTCTTCAAAATGAAGAATGTGGTTGGCGACTTGGAGATGCTCGTAGTTTCTTTCCATCTCAGTCTCTCACAACTCAAGTACCAAGCAAAACCAAATTGAAGAACACGGTACCATCTCTTTCAATCACGTTTCAAAACTAGGGCGTCGAGTTGTTAATAATTTCTATATTGCCACAGCATTTGTTTGGGCACTCCCAAGTTTAGATTCTTGGGCTTGGGTCCATTTTGGGCTTCCGCCATGATTCGGCTCTGGCCGCAAAAGATGTTGTAATACTCTCCGAGCATTGGGTCCTTCTCCATTGCCACCGTGTGGCGGAGAAGGGCCTCAAGGACTTAATATTTACTCGCATTGGGTCCTTCTCCTTTGCCACTGTGCGGTGGAGAACGGCCAAAAAGAGGGAGTGCTGCCATGCATTCTTGTGACAATTTTGGCGCAAAGACCGCACTGTTTGACGATTGGAGAGCGTTCACCGTAGAGCTCATCGAAGTACTACTTCCAAAACTAAAAATCAACTGTGAATGAGATATCGTTTTTTTATTTATTCATTGGAACAAAAAATATGTTGAAAAAAACTGGAACATATATGTATTGAAACACTAGATGAAAACCGTTGAAACCATTTTTTTCAACTTATTTGTCTTTTGATGAGGCACTTAACGATATCGGACTGAGTTGATTTTTGGTACACTTATTGTACTCGACGAACTCTACATGGTGGACGTCTCCGATCGTCGGAACGGTGCGTAGCAGCCCCTGTTTCCTTTAATATTTACTCCAAGTATAGGGAGGAGGGGAGGAATTCATTGATGATAAAATAGAGTTTGACACTCATCTGCGTGCTTTCATTCTTGTGTTGAGCAATTTATGCTAGATTTTGTAGTACTTTTAGCTGAATGCCGTGGACTCTGAAATTAATTAATCAGTCTATTAGCCTACATAAAAGCCTATTACGTGTGCCCCAAACGATTTTTGCAATAATTGAGTTTTACCCCTTAGTTTAATAAAATTATGGCAAGTTTCCATCAAAATATGTATGCATGTTCTAACTAAAGGATAATTCTATTCACACCACCTGGCCTCAAGCACACAATCAAATATAAAGGGCGAGTTTCACGACGCACTTTGACATTCAAAATTGTTCATTTTGTAAGTTTTGACATGGATATTGTCCATGCCAAAAATCAAATTCATTAGACATTAATAGCAATCTTAAAATTTTACATTTCGTTGAGAAAAAGTAAATCGTTAAAATTCTTCCCATTATTCAATAGATTTGAATCAAGTATTTTTCGATATCTAATGAATCTCATTTTTTGCATAATGATCTAGACGTCTAAAGCTATAAAATGAACAAATATGATTGTCCAAATATGTAGTGGGACCTCTCATTTTCGGTTAGTGTGTTCAAAAGTGTATTCGAAATAGTGTGTACGTAGCAAAATTATCTAATCTAAAATAGACTAACAAATCCGGACGAATGAGGTAATTTACACTTCGCAAAAGGCTCCTTTTTGGTTCCACTTTTCATTCTCCGAAAAATGGTATCAGATAAAAGTACATCAAGATATTTACGTGCCGTGGTATGGTTCCAAAACAATACAATTAATTTGCTTGTTTTGTGCTTATTTTCAGTTCAAAAAATCCCGGTACCTTCTCGTTATTATCTATAGCATAATTTATAAGATTGTAGGTAATAGTTGCCCAGGCCACTAAAACATTAATTATTGGCTCTGTCTCTCAAGCTTAAATAACCAAACCAAATCAAATCGAGCCTAATGTCTCAATTAATTGGGTCAGCTACACAATTTTATGGGGCACTTAAATAATCATCATTTTAGTCATTTGAAATTAGAAAATCATCCGGAGCCTATTTAGGAGTTATATATGTTTCCATCCCGAGATTTAAATAAATCCTAAAATGCCCTTTATATTATATAATTGTAACATATTAAAAGATTGAGTACTAAATTAAAAGTTGTATATATGGGACAATAAGGAGTGGACTAAATTATTAGGGGATTGAGGAAGTGCTAACGCTTACCAACTCTCCCATCTAGCAATTCCGCCGCAAGAACAACAGTAGCGTACAACATGATCAAAAATTGAAGAACACGGCACACCATCCCTATCAATCATGTTTGAAAACTAGGCGTCAAGTTATTGAGAATTTGAATTTTGCCACCACATATGTTGGGACCCTGAAGCTGTCTAATTATACAGTGCTCTTGGATGACCGCCGTGTTGTGTTCCGGAACACTCAAAACACTACAAAATCTTGTGTGATCGAAAACAATGTGTATGGACCTCACGTAAATGAATGGCGCTGGAGTAACTGGAGCACCACGTTGTGCTCCGAGACTACTGAATAATTAATCCCGAAATTTTACGTAGATATAGGCAGACTTAAACTAATATAAATAGTAATTTAGCACTACATATATAGTAAGGGGCCTAAATATTTTGGGGCCTCTATTTCAAACAGTTTTGGGAAAATTGTTTTTTGTTTACAAAATTGTTTTTCTTCAAAATAACAGTTTCCAAAAATAGTTTTTAAGAAAGTGTTTTTGAAAAATCATTTTCTATTTCTAAAAAAGAGTTCTTATTAATTTGGAAACTGTTTTCTATGTTCATAGTTTTTATTTAAAAAGGTGATGTAACAAGTTTGATTATGCAATTGTGAGTATGTCATTGTGAATTTTCGACAATGCTACACACACGACAAATCCACACAACACTCTCACATAGGGGTGGGGCCCATGTGTGGGCCCCATACCTATGTGCCATTGTAAGAGTGTTGTGAGGGTGTTTTGTGAGATTTGTTGTGTGTGTAGCTTTTTTTGTCCAAAGTAAGCATCTTATTACTCCTAAGATGGCAACGAAATGCCATGTGGGAAATTGATGGAATCTTTGATGGGTTTGTCACTGACGACTGTGCATTGTCTTCGTCTTCGTCGTAATAGTTGGCTTCAAGTTTTTCTTCCTTGGCAGCTGATTAGTTCCTTTCCATCTCAGTCTCTGTAAATATATCAACCAGAACAAAACCCAATAGCACGGCACATACTAATTCTATAAACACTCCCTTTTTTCTCATTACCCACACCGAAAAACAGTAATAAGGTGTGTGGGGCTCACCTTGACCCACCTTAGTACCACATATCTTTAAGTTTCTAATTTGTTTGGAAAACAATGGACGGTTGATTTTTGCAAGATGATCTACACATTAGTTTTACAAAATAGATGGTTTTGATTGTTAAAGGGGGGCCAAGATGGGCTCCACACCATCTCTTTCAATCACGTTTTAAAACTAGGCATCAAGTTATCGATAATTGCACTATTGACACCACATTTGTATGAGCCCTAAGTTGCCAAATTATTCAATGCTAGGGATAACATAAATGCCACACATTTTTGTAGGACCCACAACCTAATGTATGGACCCCATATCAACACGGTTGTGTCCAAAGACATGGAAAGAACCAATTTTTTTCCAGAGTTGAGGTAGTTAATCCATTTAACAAAAAACCAAAATAAATTGTCATTCATAATTGGCATTAACTAACTGAAATATATGTGCCAATGTAATTAAGAGTGTTGTGTGGGTGTTTTGTGAGATTTGTTGTGTGAAGCTTTTTTTTGTCCAAATTAATCATCTTATTACTCCCAAGATGGCAACGAAGTGCCGTGTAGGAAATTGATGGAATCTTTGATGGGTTTGTCTCTGACGACCTGTGCATCGTCTTCGTCTTCGTCTTAATAGTTGACTTCAAGTTTTTCTTCCTTGATTGATTAGTTCCTTTCTATCTCAGTCCCTGTAAATATATCAATCAGAACGAAACCCAACAATACGGCACATACTAATTCTATAAACACCCCCTTTTAATTTCTCATTACCCACACTGAAAAAAACATTTACAGGGAAAGAACCAATTATCAAATTCATTGATAATTGCACTACTAACACCACATTTGTTTGGGCCCTAAGCTGCCCAATTATTCAATGATCTGGATAACTCAAATGCCACACTTTTTTGTAGGACTCACAATCAAATATATGGACCCCATATGAACACGGTTGTGTCCAAAGAGATGGAAAGAACCAATTTTTTCCAGAGTTGAGGTAGTTAAATCCATTAAACAAAAAAACCGAAATAACTAGTCATTCATAATTGGCATTAACTAACTGAATTATATTCAATTTATACATATACGTGTTTTATTTTTTGCATCAGTTCATGGAATCTTGTATTGAGCTACAATCGACCATGGCTTGATGTCATATTTTTTGCATCAGTTCCATTTTTCTTCTCAGTGAACGTGAAGAGCTTGAAATTAAAACTGACCTTTGTTTCGTATGAAATCTTTCCCAGTGAGTGGAAATTGTTGGCCGCTTAAATAAATAAAACCATATTGAAATCAATCAAACTTTGATGCACTTTGATGAAAGTTTCCATTAATTGGAACCTTTTAGGATACGTTTACCATATCATATTTTTGTAGGACCCACAACCCAATGTATGGACCCCATATCAACACGGTTGTGTCCAAAGACATGGAAGGAACCAATTTTTTTCTAGAGTAGTTAAATCCATTTAACAAAAAACCAAAATAAAAAGTCATTCATAATTGGCATTAACTAACTGAAATATACATGCCAATGTAATTAAGAGTGTTGTGTGGGTGTTTTGTGAGATTTGTTGTGTGTAGCTTTTTTTTTGTCCAAAGTAATCATCTTATTACTCCCAAGATGGCAACGAAGTGCTGTGTAGGAAATTGATGGAATATTAATCTTTGATGGGTTTGTCTCTGACGACCTGTGCATCGTCTTCGTCTTCGTCTTAATAGTTGACTTCAAGTTTTTCTTCCTTGGTTGATTAGTTCCTTTCTATCTCAGTCCCTGTAAATATATCAATCAGAACGAAACCCAACAATACGGCACATACTAATTCTATAAACACCCCCTTTTTCTCATTACCCACACCCAAAAAAACATTAATAAGGTGCGTGGGGCTCACCTTGACCCACCTTTAGTACCGCATATCTGTAAATTTTTAATTTGTCTGGAAAACAATGGACGGTTGATTTTTGCCAGATGATCTATACATTACGTTTTACAAAATAGGCGGTTTTGATTATTAAGGGGGGGCCAAGATGGGCTCCACACCATCTCTTTCAATCATCGTTTAAAACTAGGCATCAAGTTATGATAATTGCACTACTAGCACCACATTTGTTTGGGCCCTAAGCTGCCAAATTATTCAATGATATGGATAACTCAAATGCCACACTTTTTTGTAGGACTCACAATCAAATATATGGACCTCATATAAAAACGGTTGTGTCCAAAGAGATGGAAAGAACCAATTTTATCCAGAGTTGAGGTAGTTAAATCCGTTTAACAAAAAATCCCGAAATAAGTAGTCATTTATAATTGGCATTAACTAACTGAATTATATTCAATTTATACATATACGTGTTTTTAAAACACTCGTCTAAGTTAGTTTCCATTTTTCCACGATAGGGTGATAATTAAAAAATTAATACCCATTAGGAAAAAAAAAATTGCAATTGAATGGTTCTCTTTCTCGGCATGCAATTAAAATTTCTTTTTGACATCTACCAACAGCTGAATTCCAATCTACACTTCATGGAATCTTGTATTGAGCTACAATCGCCCATGGCTTGATGTCTTATTTTTTTTGCATCAGTTCCATTTTTCTTCTCAGTGAACGTGAAGAGCTTAAAATTAAAACTTGTTGTGCCGAAACCCAAAGTAGAGAATATAAACACAAGCAACAAGAAAACAGGAGACAAGGATTTACGTGGTTCCCCCCCAAGCACGGAGCTCTAGAGGTACGTCCACGGGGAAAGAGCAAGAGGATTCACTAACAATGGGGAGAAATACACAGAGCCGGCTATACCCGTAACTCTCACTTGAAGCATCCACACAATATCTAGGGACAAATCTTTGAGGCGCGACCTACAGAGCATCAAACGTCTCACACACACGAAAGAGACACACACAAACCCTAGATATCTCAAATCCCAACTCAAGACCACACCAATGGAACAACCGAAGAAACCCTAACACACTACGGGGAACCCCATGGGGGCTCCCTCAAAGGGATTCACTCAAGAAGTCCAAACCCTAATAGCCCCCAAGGCCTCTATTTATAAGAAAGTACAAAAAAAAATTAGGTCAAAACCTCTTTTACACGCGCAGCCGCACATATTCGCGTAACGGTGGTCCGGACGGGGATTCGGTGGTCCGGACTACCGACGGTGGTCCGGACGGGGATTTCGGTGGTCCGGACTACCGAGTCAGAATGTCCAGAAAACGTCCCAAACTCGCTGGGTCCGGACCGGGCTTCCCTTGGTCCGGACCATAGGTCCACCAAATGGCTTTTCGCACCAAATTTCGCACTTTTCTTCGACCGTCTTGAATTCAAGGCATATCTCCAACAAAACTGACCTTTGTTTCGTATGAAATCTTTCCCAGTGAGAGGAAATTGTTGGCCGCTTAAATAAATAAAACCATATTGAAATCAATCAAACTTTGATGCACTTTGATGAAAGTTTCCATTAATTGGAACCTTTTAGGATACGTTTACCATATCACATAGTGAGAGAGATGCACTGCTTATTTCTAAAGAAATACACGCAAGAGGCACACGAGATTGTCAATAAGAACTAATGAACAAAATTGCCACAATTACCAATACCACAGTTACGTAAGACCCTACGAAGTTCGTGTGGTGATTGGCTCACAGTAGAGCACTTCTAGATGCTGCAAGCTTCACTGCTTCAGGGTAGTTTGTATGCCACATCTCAAAATTGCCTTCGTGGTTTGTATGCCACATCTCAAAATTGCCCGTTGCAATTTGGCTCCCTCTTTGGCTTCTATTCATCCATTTTTGCAACATTAATGTTATCTCAATAGTGTTGATTTTGAGTACTATTGACCCTTGCCTTCTTATAACCAACCAATAGCTGGAAGGCCTCCATCAAACAAGTGCACAAATTGCTTGCTTGTTATAACGTTTACAAACTCGCCCATGGCTTGATTTTAGGGTCCTCTTACGCAGATGTGCGATTGCTGGAAGCCCTCTTAAGTTTGGTCTAAGAAGTTTAATGAGCTAGTAATTTTAGAAATGGTGCTAGTTTTCTGCATGCTTTATACAAATTGGTTTTTGCTGCAGCCGATAGCATGTCCATGTATGGCTTGAGACTTGAGAGGAATGGTAAGATCTTTCAAATTGTGCCAATGTCCGTGGAGGTTGTTTCGGGCCTAGTAGTACTACTAACACCACATTTAAAAGTGTGGCATTTGAGTTATCCAGATTATTTCTGTCTTTCGTTAAGTTTTTAAAAAAAATTCATAATTTCTTTTTAGATTCATCTTTTCTTGACAAACCAATAATCTACAAAATTATAAAAGCAAAACTAACAAAAAAATAAAATAAAATAATAAAGACAAAAAAAGAAAAAAACCAATTTGATTTATTTTTAGCCAAAGCACCCAATTCAATCTCGGTCGTACCTTTTTTACCACGATTGAAATAGGGGAAAAATGGCAGTTTTAGAGGGGACTCTGCAAAATCAACGATTAAACATTTCAACGGCGTTCCATTTTCCGATTACCCTAGTACTACAGAGCAAGCCTTCCAACGCTTTCGTTTTTACCGGAAAACCTGAAGAAAACCCTTCGGCGGCCTCATTTTTACTGAAACTCCAGACCCACAATCCCGACAAGTAAACAAGAAAAGATGGAAATCGAAGTGAAGATCCGGCTGCCGTCCTCTGCCGCCCACAAAACAAAACCCTCCTCTCTCTCCTCTCCCCTTTCCACCGACACACCCGCCGCCAACATAACATCTTCTTCGACGGCGCCGCCGCAGAACTCTGGTCCTGCCGCACCGTTCTCCGTCTCCGCTTCTACGACGATGACGTCAAGTGCGTCGTCAACCTCAAGGCCAACGCCGCTATTGCTAACGGCGTTAGCTGGGTTAAGGGGGACGAGGAGGAGCTGGACCCGCGGGTTGGCCGCGAGTTCGTGGCCGACCCTGTGAGGCTCGGCGGGCTCTACTCGAGGATCACGGATAGGGTAAAAAATGAGTATGGGGTAATCGAGGGAGGGTTCGTTTGTTTGGGTGGGTTTAGGAATGTAAGGGGACTGTATGAGTGGAATGGGTTGGTTTTGGAAGTGGATGAGACGCTTTATGGTTTTGAGACTTCTTATGAGATTGAGTGTGATAGTGTGGTTCCTGAGAAGGCTAAGAAGTTGATTGAAGAGTTTTTGAAGGAGAATGGGATTGATTATTCTTACTCGGAGGCTTCGAAGTTTGCAATTTTCCGAGCTGGGAAACTTCCTCTGTAAGTGGAATTCGAATGGGTTTCTGACCACTATTGTGCTAGCTGTTCTTGTTTGAATAAGATATTGTGTTCCGTTTGTTGTCATTGATGACTGATGAGATCTTTTTGCAATTTCCTTATGATGGGAGTTGCCACCGTAAGTGAATTATGTTGGGTTTTTGATCAATTTTAATAGTAGTTGTTCTTGTTTGAATGAGTGCTTTTGTTCATATTGATGTTGAATGAGATTGTGGTGTTTTGTGTTCTGTCTATTTGATGTTAGTCTTGGGTTTACTCTCTTTTTGAACTCTCCACTGCAATTGATTTGATATGTTACCACCGAGTTGGTGTGGAGTGAAACTCTCTCCCTCCCCACGGTCGTGAGTTTAATGTTTGACGTTGTAGTTCTCTTGAAACTAGATGCCCTGTGCGAGTGCATCTTGTTCAACTCGTACCTTTATGGGGTAGTGATGACGGGAGAAAGAGACAGTGGTCATGCAAGCACCTCCCAGTCGAACATTCCGCAGTAGTTAGGAACCCCAATAGTGTCCCTTCATAATTATTTAATTGAGGAAAACAAAACGACAAAAGAACTATGATTTTTTTTTTTTAATTAGCTTTAGTGAGAGCTGTTCCTCTTCCAATAAGTATTTTTGTGCAATTTATGGTCATTGGTTGAGATTATGGATGTTTTGTGTTCACTCTCTTGGATGTTAATTATAATTTGTGAGATTCGTTCTGCCTATTTAGGCCTCTTAAGACAAGGAATTTAACAGCCTAAATAAGCAATCTCTATCAAGACAATGTGTCTTCCCAATAATGTTTTCGTGTTTGATTTTATCTGAACATCAGTTGTGAGTTTGCTACTTCTCTCTTTCATATACAAGGTGGAATTTGTGTCACTCAATTGTTTCTTGCGTTAACTTCTTCCCCCCCTCCAAAATGCTTTACTATAGTTAACCTCGCTCCTGTTACAAAAAAGATGAATTATCATATGATCCCTTGCCGGCTTATCGAGATAGAAAAGATACATGATTGAGCTGACTTCGCATTTTGTAACTGCAACATGTTTGCTGTAGGGAGCTTAACAATTGAGGAAAAAAAGATTTTTGGCACAAATCAAGGCCTCCCTTTGACCACACGTGGTCATTGCAGTTGATGGTTTGTGTCGATTTCTCATGGTAGTGGTGAACTTACTTCTTAGAGAGGTTTCCTTGTACAGACCAGCTTTCCCTCATCTGAGATTTGACAAGCACTACAAGAATAGATTTGTAAGAAACCATTAATCCCATTTGGGCATGGTTGACCTTTTTTTTTTTTTTTTACATTATTAAGTTACGCAGCTTTGGATCACTCTCCTTCTGATTTGAGCTTTCCGGCTTCTATTCATCTATTTTTGCAACATGAATGTTGTCTCAATAGTATTGATTTTGAGTACTATTGATCCTTGGCCCTTGCCTTGTTATAACCAACCAATAGCTGGAAGGCCTCCAACAAACAAGTGTACCAACTGCTTGCAAGTTTGTATGATAAAAACGGACTGTTTCTTCCGTTGTTAACTTCAATTTCATGCAAGTTCGATCTTAAACCGATGTGCATAATTTGCCCAGATTTGGGGTCCCCTTATCCCCTATAGCAGATGTATGCTATTGCTAGAAGTACTCTTATTTTTAGAATTGGTGCTAGTTTCCTACTGTATACAAATTGGTTTTCGCTGCAGCCACATACCATGTGTGGTTTGAGAGGAATGCTAAGATCTTTCAAACTGTGCAAACTTCTGTGGAGGTTGTTTCTGACGCAAGGGCTTGTCTTGGTACTTGGAGAAGGGTCAAAAGGTGCTCCAGAAATCAGTTTTCGTGTTCCAATAAGACCGTAGCTTCTTGTATTTTTTTCCTCTTCATATAGCTGGTGTTGTGTCAATTCTGTTGTATCTGTAGGCTGCTTTGTGTCTGGTATGTATCTGTTTTGTTTTCGTATGTGGTCAGGGAAGGTCTACTTCCCTTCGTTACTTTTGTTGTGAAAGCGGGATTAAATGTGGTGGGTTTCTCTTCTTTTCACTAGGCACTTGAGGCATCCAAGCTGAATTACGTTCAAAAGAAGTGCTTTAATCCATTTTGGTTCATCTTGTGCTTTAATGTTGGGATCGTGCTTTAAAGGTTGGGGAAGTTCTACGCATTTGTTGTGCTAAAGAAAATCTAGTTCATCATATGTTATGTAGTGGACTATTATTTTTGTGTCTGATAGAGAAACCAATTTTATTTTCCAGTTGTGGTTCTCGTACAGGAGAAGAATTTTTGTATTGTAAGCTTATTTTTGGTCTTATTATAATTTTGAATTTGTGGGCGTCTCTTCCCTGGAGTTTGTAAAAACTTTTTCTGAAAAATGACTTTCTTATGACCATTGTTAATTTGTCTTGTATTCGATCCATGTCGAATGTAGTTTCAGTGGTTGTTCTCGAATGTAGTCTAATGCAATTACAAAAGCCGCTTAGGACTTTAACGAGATAGAATTATTGACTTTAGACATAAGACCAAAACTGAGTACCTTGACACCATTTGCACAGTTTATTAGAATTATTTACTTTAGACCCTGCAAGAAGAAACCAAGGGTTCAGTTTTTCGTGCTTCTAAAGTTGGGCAACATAGGGAAGTCATGTGAAAAGGGAAATACAGACGCCAACGAGGCTTGGTGGTCGAGGCCTGAGACTTACGGGTTAGCTTCCTTTTAATTAAGGTCTCAGGTTCGAGAAACTAGCTGCGATGTATCCCAGATTGGGTGACGACGTAAATCCATTGTTCCTGTTTGTTTGGATTTTTGGTTTTTTTATTTTGCTGCATTCCTATCCTCAAGATCCTTTGCTAAGACTCTTTTCTTTTTTATCCTAATACACACTTTATACACACAAATTTAGACACGTTATTGGAGATTTTCTTCAAGTGCTACGACATTCGGGTGCATAACAATTATTGCTGCATATTATTGTACATCAAATATATCACAAATCTAGAATGATATTACAAGGTTTTTGGTCAAACATATAGAACTGAACCATTACAAATTACATTAAGTAATTAACTTTGCAAATTTATTCAGTGCACACAACAATCCATAAGAAACTTTTTACAGTACCTTAAGTACCCAATCAGACAGTGAGAGGTATGCTTCTTATTTCCAAAGAAATCCACGCACGGGGAGCACGAGATTGTCCACAACAAAATAGTAGGAGCTGGCGAGGAAAACCTCAAGAAGATGAAACCATGCCCTTCGCCAATAAGGATTTATGAACAAAATCGCCACAATTGCCAACACCACAGTTATGTAAGACCCTGCAAAGCTCATATAAAAAGTATCCATGTCCGTGAAATAAGAATCCTCTTCACTACCATTTATAGCAGCAATTGGCGTCCGTGGTGGTGAATAAGTCGCATTGCACTTCCTTGGCAGTGGTTCTCCGCAAAGAAATGGATTTCCAACATAGCTATTTGATTGATCAAAAGTTCCGAATTGAGCTACTGTCGGAGGTGTGCTTCCACTCAAATTATTGTAGGACAGATTGAAAACAGCCAAGGAGTATAGCTCTGTAAGCTGAGAGGGGATTTTCCCACTGAGGTGGTTGTAGGAAAGATCCAAGCATTCTATGCTTTTCAAGTTGGAAAATGTTTTGGGGATTGTTCCGGTCAAGTAGTTGTGGGAAAAGTTCAACACTTTGATATGGGTAAGGTTTCCGATTTCAGGTGGTATGGGGCCAGTCAATCTATTGTGGGAGAGATTAATTCCTGAGAAGAGGTGTAGGACAGTTCCTTTATAGATCAAAGACATCCCCTTTGTTGCAAACTTTACCTCTTCTACTAGTGGATTAATAGTTTTCCAAATTCCACCAAATCCCATTTCGTCACCCTTTGACTCCATCCTCAACTCTTGTAACAATAAAGTGAATTGAGGAGGTGAGTAAGCATTATCAAAGAAGTAGGGGAAGCCATATTCCCTGGGTATTCCGTTGAATTTAACATTACTAATACAAGGGATAATGCTGCCAGAGAGATTGTTGGAAGAAAGATCAATCAAGCTTAAGCTGGACAGGTGGCATAATTCCTTTGGGATATTGCCTTCAAAATGATTATTTTGCAAGAGAAGAATTGCAAGCTCAGAAAGGCGGCCTATCCAAGTTGGAATATTACCACTGAATTGGTTATAAGAGAGATCAAGCTCCACTAAAGGGATGTACTGAAATGCCATTGGAAAAGGTCCATGTAGCCTATTTTTGGACAACCGAATACTTTGAATTTCTGATGAATTGAAGCAAGATGGGACACCCCCGGTGATGTTATTTTCTGAAAGATCTAACAACCAGAGGCGATTGAGTTGACAAAATTCAATTGGAATAGGACCTTCAAGATGATTGCCGGCCATGGCTAGTAAATCTAAAGGCATATTCGCAATGAACCCTGGAATCTTTCCTACTAGTTGATTAGCACTAGCATTTAACCGTGTCAAAGGGCTCAAAGACAAGGTAGACGGAATTTCTGTGAAGCCATTGTGGTCGGAATACAAGGTATCCAACTGGGTCAGATTGTTTTGAGGGGGTAGTATTGGGCCTTTCAAGTTGTTATTTGATAATTTTAAGAACTCCAAGCGGCGGCAGCCTACGGCCAAATGCACTGGTATTTCACCAGATAATCTGTTACTGGATAGGTCCAGAATTGAAAGAGCAGTCATTTCCCCAAACGAAGAGGGAATTTTACCTTCAAAGTTGTTCATTGACATGTTCAAGAATTCTAAACTCGGGAAATAACTGGCTGTTTCGTAAGGAATGAATCCCTCCAGATGATTGTTAGAGATTTCCAATTCTAAAAGTGTCTTCATAGGAAGCGAAGGCAACAATAATGTTCCACCAAATGAATTGGAAGATAGAAGAAGTGCTTTCATTCTCGTGTTGTTGTACAACAACCAATTTGGAAACTTCCCACTAAAGCCGATTTGACTGAGCTCAACCATTTGAAGATCATGTTGATGGTAGAGAAAGTGGGGAAATGATCCGGTGATTTTGCCTTGTTGAGAACTGGACAAACGAAGTCCTATTAGTTGGAAACTTGGGGATGTCGCAAGAAAGTCCTCCTCTTCCAACAACTTGTTGTTCAGGTTCTCAACGACTTTAAGTTTGGAGTGGTTAAAGAATGACTTGAATGAGATTGGAACTTCAAAGTCATTGTTTGAAATTGCAAGGTATTCGATGGATGTCAAATTGATCAGAGAAGACCGAGCAATATTTCCAGTAAAATGATTAGAAGTGATATCTAGTAGTCGAAGGGATGTTAAGTTCACCAGGCACCATGGTAAGGTGCCCCCGAAACCAGTTCTTGTGATGTCAAGCTCTCGGAGAGTCTTCAAGTTGCATAGTCCTTGAAACACATGGAACACACTTAAAAGCTTAGTTTGATGATATTTAACAGTCATAATACATAAAGAATAGTATGCTTCTTCTTTTTTCCTCTTTTTATTTGGAGGTGGGAATAGGATTACAATTCAGCATCATACCTTTAATCGATAGAATAGGATTGATTTTGCAATATCTCAGTGATAACGCTTGAATGGAAGTCATGATCACTCTCATGTTCCGAAGAAAGTCGGTGTGGAGTATGGCACCATCCATGCGCAAATTTTTAACGCTGTTGAGGCTTTCCAAGTCTGCAATAATTGGTTCAACATAATTGGGATAGGAAGAAATTTTTGAATACGCTGGGAGATGAAGGTGCTAATAATGTTAAGTAGTACAAAATTGCATGTAAGAGGTACCCTTATTGTGAATAGCTCCATGCAAGTCAGAATTGGAACTCAAATCTAGTGTCTTGATTGATGAAAGCTCTCTAAAAATTGACCAAATAGTGTCATTGAGGTTATTATAACTCAGATCAAGGACCTCTAGCTTGTTCAGTATTCCTGATTCTTCTCGGGAACCTGTAGAATATATAGTTGATTCAGGCCAATTGAAAAAAAGCATGACCACATTTACCACTATTTGCACAAACATTATGAACAAACCGTCATTCGTGATGGCCATTAAAATGAAGATGGATAAAAGTAGTGTTGCTGCAAGTGGGATGGAAACTAAGTAGGAGGTACCATATACACTAATTAACAACTTACATGTATTGCAACTAAAAAGAAAAAATAGTCTTGTTAACATTTCCGTTTCATACCGTTGACAGTTATGATACTACGAAGCCCGTTTAAGCTCAGGTCCAGCTCCTTCAAGTTGTTCAAACCACTAAATTCTGTGTTAAAGGAAAAGAAAAACAAACGACGAAACAGTTGAAAAGAGATAATATGAAATAAATTAGGAATCAAGGAAAAAAAAAAGACTAGTAAATATGTCCAGACACAGATTCGAATAAAAATGTGTTAAGATGCGTTTGATGCATGAGAGACAAATATCAGACGGTTGCGGTTACAACTACGCATCACAATTCCTATACAAATCATTTTTCAGGAAAAAAAGAGCGTTTGTGTTCTAACTTCTGGTTTTCGGTTGGATAAATTAAATTGTAGCACATATTTTAAACTTACCGTTAATAGAAATTGACCCGTTTAATCTGTTTGAGGCCAAATTTAGAATCTTCAGGTTTGAAAGCTTGTTTAAAGAT
This sequence comes from Vaccinium myrtillus, assembly GCA_016920895.1. Lineage (NCBI taxonomy): Eukaryota > Viridiplantae > Streptophyta > Magnoliopsida > Ericales > Ericaceae > Vaccinium > Vaccinium myrtillus. The sequence continues at coordinate 40,043 of JADGMU010001082.1, read as the reverse complement.
GGTAGTATGCTATTATCAAGTTCATTTTCTTCAAGATGAAGCTCCTCCAAATTACTCAAATTTGACATTATTCCAATACCTGCAAAAGAAACAAATGGGGATTGGAATTTGATTAAGAGAATTTGGAATTTGACATCAAATATAGAGATGTAAATTTTTTTTAAAGGCTTCTATGTCAATTTGACATCTCCAAGATGCCCACTACCAAAAAAAAAAAAAAAAAAAAGATGCCCACTACCAATTAATTAATATACCAAATTAATTTCTTATATAAGGATACTTATTAGGTTTGGGGAAGCAAAGTATTGCAAAAAAATAATTTGACATCACATATCAAATTTGACATGAGAGCGGCGATATCAAATGATCTTTTTATATAAGGATTCTTTATCACGCTTTTGTTAAATGTGTGATCTTTTTAACTTTCTCAGTGTGATCTTTATATATTATTGTAGTAGTGTGACATCTGAACAATTGACATATTAATTAGAGTTGACTCAAATGACAATTCTTCCACTTGGATATAATTCACTTGGATTGTTACAGAGGTTTGCAACCGTAAACGTTTTTCCCGATGAAACATCGCAATTGATTCCTAAACAAGCCTAGGCTTCGGAGAGCTTGAAAGAATTTCTGTATGAATACGAAGAATTCCATGTTCCAAATTCTGGCTCCCCTGTATATAAATCCTTGGCCCCTCCCTTGCCGCACCCAATACATATTGTTTTTGGTTGGAGAACCTAAAATGAATTTGATTTTTTGGATATTAAAGATCATTTTACCTTTAATTAAGTATCATTTGTAAGTCAGAATTTGAGGGGGGCTCTCATTGGGAGCAGGGCCGGCCCAGGCCCAAGAGGCCTGGGCCTAGGGCACTCAAAAATTCCCCCAAAATTGGGGCACTCACATAATTTTTAGTGGTATGCATGAGTATGAGTCTTTTATAGCCCAATTAAAAAAAATAGCCCAATAGAAATAAAGAGGCCTAAAACAATTATAATGAACATTGGGCCTTTAGGCCCATCCTAAAACAAACCCTCCTAATAATTTGGGAATCTAAATCGGTAAATGGTTTTGCTTTGGGAATCTGAATGGGTTGGACCGTGGGAGTGGAAACAGGCACAAGGCTTTTCTGGAGATAATTTTAGTGTGTAATACACCGAACAATAATAGGATATATCTATACCCTTTACACAGTAGTATTTATTGTTCAAAAATTACATATTAAGTCTAATATTATTTTTTATTTGAGTTTGACTACATGGCCTTTTAATTATTGTTTGTTGACCTATAACCTGATCTCCACACCCCACAAATTTCAAAAAAAATTTACATCCGTAGTAATTTTAGAATCAAACTTGAACGATTTTGGGGATTAAGAGAATGTGAGGTTCTATTTAGTATAATATATAACATTGATTTTACACAAAACCCCACTAAGATATTTTTTTTAAAAATTATATAAGTCAAATTGCCACAGCTATCATAAAGACAACGATAGGGACTTAAAGAGGAAGGAATTATGAACCAGCAAATGCAAATGCATGCAATCTTTTGCGATTGCCAATTTGATTAAAAACAAATGCAATTAAAAAAAAATTATTGTAGAATATAACAAAATAATCAATCTAACACTAACAGACACTGAATCTACTATAAATTTAGCATTGATGTCAAAAAAACCAATTATTACCGATAGCGAGTGAGCGTTATATGGCATTTGGATTTTAGAAGATTGTGGATTCTTTAGTCGCTCTTGCCGGCCATTGAGGTTATAATTCGTACTCTTTTTTTTTATTTTTATACTTGTTGCTGGAAAAATTATTTAAATGGTAAACTCTTAGGGCACAATTTTTAGGCTAGGCCTAGGACACTCCAAACTCCTGGGCCGGCCCTGATTGGGAGAGCACCAGTCTGTTGTGTCTCCCTTTTGTGAAGCCTTGTCACATAAATAATTTTCATTTATATTCCAAGACAAGTCTAGGCTTTGGAGAGATTGAAAGAATTCCGGTATGAATAAAAAGGAGTGTACCAAACTAGTGTCTCTCTTTTGCGAAGCCTTGTCCACAAAAGTAATTTTCACTTTTATCCCCAAACAAAAGGATAATAACCACTTCCGGACATTTCAATGTAGTAACTGCCTAGGGTAAGACTGGAAAATACTCCACTTCAACTGCAATACCCCCACATGGCCCAATTTCCGTTTACAGAAAATTAAACTGAAACAATATGGCCTTCAAAATTATATCCTTAGAGGTCTCACAAATATTAACTCAAAAATCTCCTAGGCAAACCATGAAAGTACAGTTGAAAAACGACAATTACGAATCAGGGAAAAAAGACTAGTATTATGGTCAAATATGTTCAGACACAAATCGGATATAAATGTGTTCAGATCCGTTGATGCAAGTGGGACAAATATCGGATGTTAGCGGTTACATTTGCGTATCAATATTTAATGTCCAAAGCATTTTTCAGGGAAAAAAGAGAGATTGTGTTCTGACTTCTAGTTTTCGGTTTTACAAAACTGAACTGTAGTACGTATTTTAAACTTACCATTAATAGAAATTGACCCGTTCAAATCGTTTCCGGCCAAATTTAGAATCTTCAGGTTTGAAAGCTTGTTCAAAGATAGTAGTATTCTATTTTCAAGATAATTCCAGCTAAGATCAAGCTCCTCCAAATTGCTCAAATTTGACAATATTCCAATACCTGCAAGAGAAACAAATTTGATTAAGAGAATTTAGAATTTGGGCTTCATCTTATTTTTTGTTTGATCTCGCAATGAGCAGGGCCCTAGATATGCGGGTGCCATGGTTATCGGGCCCTGCACAACTCAAAATATTTGCACTAGTTACTAGTTTTCCAGTAAATTTGGAAAAAAGGTATATGGAATGGGTTCCTTTAAGTTCCTTGGATTGATAAAAATAAATTTATAAAATTTATTATGGGTGGAAAAAACCCTTTAAAATTCCACGTTATTACCTTTTTTTTTAAAGGTAATAACGTGGAATTCTCTTCCTCCAACCTAAAGCAATCTATAGCTTATAGAATATAGTTTTGTTATAGTGCAAAAATAAATGTGAATTGGGTTTCCACTAAACACAAGTTCGACGTTTGCCACTTGCAATAAGGCTATTACCGTCTTACAGAGTCTTAAATTTTAATTTGAATATAAGTTTTTGTTTATTTATATAGTGGGAAAATACTTGTGGGTTTTATGTTATCTTACCTTTTTCGCATGCATGGGTGGATCCAGTATGGGCACGGGGATCCCTTTGAAAATAAGGTCTCGAAAGTTGGGCCCCAAGTCGAAGGAAGCATTATATATTAAATAGTCCAAAAGGTAATAAATCTTCTTTAGTATTCTAGTGGAAAAACGTTAATTTGTTAAGTACCCGTGCCCCTCTTTTTTTTTTCTAGGGTTCATAAAAGCTCTCAATAAAATTTTCAGTATGTTGAGACTCGAACACATACTAAAATTAACTTATAGCATTGGTAACACAAAAGCCATATACAACAATTTTATTTATCACACAAAACAAATGTTATAACTGTAAGTTTCAATCTTAAAAGAAAGTAAAATAACTTAAAAGAATAATCTTCTTATACAGCTTCCAAAACAGAGGTCATTTATATTGATTTAACCTTATAGCATTTCCAACCTGGACTTCAATAATATGGAGATGTCAAATTTTTTTGACGGCTTCTATGTCAATGTTGACGGAAACAGGGGGTGCTGTGCAGCCCCATACTGCGAAGCGTGCTGTGCGGCCGATTTATGCGTTGCGCTGGCATCGTTTTGACAATCGGAGACATCCATCGCGTAGAGCTCGTTGAGTACTACAAGTGTACCAAAAATTAACTCGATCGAATATCGTTAAGTGTCTCATCGGAACACATATAAGTTGAAAAAAATTGAAACACTTATGTCTTGAAACAGTAGATGAAAACCATTGAACCCATTTTTTTAAAGTTATTTGTGTTCCGATGAGACACTTAACGACATTCTATCAAGTTGATTTTTGGTGCACTTGTAGTACTTGACAAGTTATACGCGGTGGACATCTCCGATCGTCGAAATGATGCTTGCGCGGCTCCGGAATTGGCCACACAACATGCTGCACAACACCTCTCCGGTTCTCAAAGTATAGGAACAAAATTATTTGAAATCGCGTATCAAATTTGACATGAGAGCAGAGATGTCAAATAACACTTAGGCAATTGACATATTGATTAGAGTTGGTTCAAATGACAAGTCTTCCACTTAGACATAATTCACCCGTATTGCTATAGAGGTCTGAAACCATAACGTCTTTCTTTCCCGACAAAACTTCGCAATTGATTCCAAGACAATTCTAGGATTCAGAGAGATTGAAAGAATTCCGGAATGAATAAAAAGGAGAGCACCAAACTGGTGTCTCTCTCTTGTGAAGCCTGGTTCACAAAAGTAATTTTCACTTTTGTCCTCAAACAAAAGGATAATAACCTCTTCCCGGACATTTCAATGTATTAACTGCCTGGGATAAGACTGCAAAATACTACGCTTCAACTGCAATACCCGCACACGGCCCCCACCAATTTCCGTTTACAGAAAATTAAACTGGCATCGTCCTGCGGTTGCTATGTGTAAAACAGGTATGACAGTGGTGTAACACCCCAAACTCTCCTCAAAATCAAGTAGACTCATCAAATTAACCTAAAATCATTACACTTGTCCTTTAATATTTGTGTTTTGCTTCTTTCGTTTCCTTGTCTTTTCCACATAAGAAACTTATCTTCAAGACCATGCATACGGCCACAAAATTAACACCAATATCCTCTACGCAAATTAAATTCTCCAATATTGAACTAATACGTCCATATAGCACAAAATTCTCTTTGCCAGATTAATAGACCATATAAAATATGTAAATCTGTCTAAGCACCAACAAAATCCTTTATTTTGTGGATAGATTACATGCTGCTATCACAAATGACTTCCCCATTCTCTTTTTGTGCGAGTCCATTTACTACGCAAACGTATATATAGATATCGTGTATGTGTGGTGAAATTAGTATCCTAAGATTTAATTGAGCGGCTAATAAGCTGGCCCAAACCCCCTGAATTATCAAAAAGAGAAAAAGAAAAAGTTGAATTTGAGATGAGGTTTCATTTCATCTTGTAAAAGGGGTCAAAAACCATACCTTTGTTCCCAACGAAACCATACCTTTGTTGAGTTGTTCATCTTGTAAAAGGGGTCAAGTCTAGGCTTCGGAGTGATTCAAAGGGGAGAAGAATAGAGGCATTTAGATGCCAAAGACCATCTAATCTCCAATCTCTTGTATCATTGAGTGAAAGTTGGGTAACTCTATGTGTTGTGGAATTACGTTTAACACGTTTCCATTGGCAGCAGTGCCCACATGCATTCTCCAACAAAGTTAACACCAATATAATCCATTCAAATTAAATTCTCCAATACTGAACTAATACGTCCATGAAACCGGGGGCATGTTGTGCACATAGGTGCTTTGCACTGTACTATGCATCTCTCGGCCGTCCGATCGTGTTTTGGACAGCCCGGATGTGTTTTGGTTTTTTACTGGTAAAAATAAATCAAAATTAAATTAAAATTGCCGAACACATCCTAGCCGTCCAAAACATGATCTAACGGCCGAGGGATAGACTATATAAAATGTAAATTGGTCTAAGCACCAACAAAATCCCTTATTTTGTGGATAAATTACATGCGAAAAAACACGGGTATTACAAGTGGCTTCCCCTTTCTCTGTTGTAAGTCCATTTACTATGCAAATGTGTATACATATATGTGTGTGTGCGCGTGCGCGCATGCGTGTGCTGTGTACGTATGTGTATGTGTACAGTGAAATTAGTATCCTAAGATTTAATTGAGGTGCTAATAGACTGGCCCAAACCACCTGAGTTATAAAAATGAAAAAAGAAAAAGTTGAATTTGAGATTAGGTTTCATTTCATTTCATCATTTAAAAGAGGTCAAAAACCATACCTTCGTTTCCAAGGAAACCATGCAATCGGTTCCGAGACAAGTCTAGGCTTTGGAGATATTCAAAGGGTAGAAGAATAGAGGCATTTAGATACCATGAATAATCTTCTAGGCTCCAATCTGTTGTAGCATTGAGTGAAAGTTTGATAACTCTACGTGTCGTTGAATTACACGTAACACGTTCCCATTGACAGCAGTCCAAGTAATCATCTTCCTCCCAGGATGACAATGAAGTGCCATTCAGGAAATTGATGGAATCTTTGAGTTGCAAAAGTGCAATTCTTTCTTTTTCCCAACACCCATTGCATCCATTTTCGACAGCTAACGTAATCACCAATACCCAAAATAACCTCATCAACAAAGGTTGTGCGTAATCCATCGTCACCCAAAGAAATATAACTTTCTTTTTTTTTTTTGAAACGGCAACAAAGTCTTATTGAGACAAAGAAACTTAACTTCACAATGTGTTTGTTTGAAATGCTTATAGATAAGCAACTACATGGCCTTTGGTTTCTTTAAATAGAGTTACGGCATACAACAAGATCATAAATATCAAGCTGTACCAAATTGAAAACCATGGCACACCATCTCTTTCAATCATGTTCAAAACTAGGCGTCAATTTATTGATAATTTGAAATTTTTCCACCACATTTGTTTGGGTCTTGGAGCTGTCTAATTGTCCATTGCTCTCGGAAGACCGCCACCGGATATTTCACCGGATAATTCAGGATTGTTAAACACCACATATTTTCTTGGGGCCCACAGCTAAATGTATGGACCCCAAGTAAATGTGGAGTGTCAAAGTAACTAAAGCACTATGTTGTTCTGCTCCAGGACTTTTGAAAATTAATCCCTAAAGCTTAGGTACATAGGCAGACTTAAACTAAAAGATAATTCAGCAAAACACATATAGTAATGTACTTAAATATTAAGGGGCCTCTATTTTAAACAATTTTTTGGCCTGTATTTCTTGGGCTTTTGCCCAGAGCCGGCTTCGGATGGAGTACATGTTGCAGCGCTCCTCAAGTACCAGTCCTTCTCCTTCCCTAATGTATGATAGAGACGGGACTGAAGAACTTAATATTTTTTCCAAGTAAAGAAAAGAGGGGAGAAACCTGAGGAGCCGCCGAAGTCACCTAGCATTTAAGAGCCTTACTATTCGGGGGTGTTTGGATGTCCAATTTTTTCATTTTCATTTTTACCATTTTAGGTATTTGGATATCTAGTTTTTTCATTTTCATTTTTACATTTTTTACAAATGGTGTTCCTTTTTTTCTTCGTCAAAGATTTGTTAGTGTTAGTTATGAGATTTGATCCTAGTGACTTGTGGGGTATAAAAAGTTTTTTTTTTTCTTTTGGGGAAACAAGATTTGTTAGTGTTATGAGATTTGATCCTAGTGACATGTGGGGTATAAAGAGTTCTTACCAACTTGGATGACCACCACTTTTCATTCGTCAAAGTAGTTGAATTCAACTTTTTCTTCCTTGGTTCCATTCCATCCCAGTTCCTCATAAATATCAAACAGTACCAAATTGAAAACCATGTCACACCATCTCTTTCAATCTTGTTCAAAACTAGGCGTCAATTTATTGATAATTTGAAATTTTTCCACCACATTTGTTCGGGTCTTGGAGCTGTGTCTAATTGTCCATTGCTCTCGGAAGACCGCCACCGGATATTCCAGGATGCTTAAACACCACATGTTTTTTTGGGGCCCACAGCTAAATGTATGGACCCCAAGTAAATATGGAGTGTCAAAGAAACTGTAGCACTATGTTGTTCTGCTCCAGGGCTACTGAAAATTAATCCCTAAAGCTTAGGTAGATAGGAAGACTTAAACTAAAAGATAATTCAGCAAAACACATATAGTAATGTACTTAAATATTAAATATTATGGGCCTCTATTTTAAACAATTTTGGGGCCTGTTTTTCTTGGGCTTTTGCCCAGAGCCGGCTTCGGATGGAGTACATGTTGCAACGCTCCTCAAGTACCGGGTCCTTCTCCTTCCCTAATGTATGATAGAGACGGGCCTGGAGAACTTAATATTTTTTCCAAGTAAAGAAAAGAGGGGAGAAACCTGAGGAGCCGCCGAAGTCACCTAGCATTTAAGAGCCTTACTATTCGGGGGTGTTTGGATGTCTAATTTTTTCATTTTCATTTTTACCATTTTAGGTATTTGGATGTCTAGTTTTTTCATTTTCATTTTTACATTTTTACATTTTTGGTGTTTTAGGCGTTTGGATGTCTATTCTTTTCATTTTCATTTTTGCATTTTAGGTGTATGGGAAAATAAATTTTTTGTTTTTGAGTTTAGAGAAAAGAAGCGAGAAGTAAGGGAAAATGAGCTTTTTGACTTCTCACTTTTCACTTTTCTCTTTTAGATTAACAAAAAGACCGACATAATGTATTCTGCACACATCTTTCGAACACTACTCCTATTATTAAAATGCATTCTGCACATATGCTTGACCGAAATCCTATACCTAATTACTGGGTTGCCCCAAGCGTAGGGCGGGGACCGGTGTAGCACAATACCCGGTAAGACCGGAATCGAATCCACAGAGAAGGTGGAAAGTGCTTACTAAAAACTCGGGTTGCTATGTTTAAACACGGCTCTTAGGTAGCCACCCTTGTGATTTCATTTGGTGAAATTACCTAAACTAAGAGAATTTGATTTTACTTAAATTAATTAAAAGGAAGTACGGTCGTAGGGGTTCGTAACACAGTGACCAGGTCCGGATAATTCATGCTCCATTCGCTGTTTCCAAGAAAACGTTTGATTTTAGAGAGAAAAGGTTACCCCGAAAGATGCGAATCCTCGCGGGCGCCATTGCCCATGTACAGCGAAGAACAAGTTTTGGTCCCCCGTTCCTCGCGTTACATGGGCTCCAACGAAGCTCGGATTCGTCCGACGGAAGCTCTTTAATAACCTAAAATTGCTTTTTTTCCATTATTTAGTGTAAAAATCGGAGTAAGAACAAATCCGTCCCTGGCCACGGCGTGTTAATCACCCCGCGACCATACTTATGAACTACTCACTCATATTGATAATGACAGATAACATAATTCCGAAATAAAACATGCTCTGATATTTAAATATGAATTAAACAAGGAGATTCGAGTCTCAGAACGCGGACAAACTCCCGCGAACTGAGATTAATGTAAATAAACAGAAACGTTACCGAAGCAATGCAAGAACAGCGAACAAAACTTTAAAAACTCGATGGAACAAGCTCCGGAAAGTAAGAACTCCAAAGGAAAAGCGGCTGCGAAAGTTAGAAGAAAACTAAACCAAATTTCGAACCCTAATTCGACCTCAAAAAGAGGTATTTATGTTTTTCCCGAAGCCCAAACACGTGGCAAAATCACCGGCCCATTTAAGCTAGTCGGTATCGATACAGGCTTTTAGCCGTATCGATACCCAGACATTCTGTTCGCGTATAATGAACACGGTATCGATACAGAGGAAGTCATGTATCGATACCGAGACTCTAAATTGCTCCTTCAGCTTGTTTGGTCGTCCTGGCTTGGGCCCCATCGGTTCCCAGTATGCCCAATGTCATGTGTCCACTTTACGTGCTCCTCCGGCCCGTTTCCTACAAAACAAACACAACAATACCAAAACACAAGACAACACCGCATCAAGTGGAAAATGGAATAAATCGCGCATCTAATGCGCTAATTCGCCCTACTTAGGCGCTTATATCTTGAGATATTGCGCGCCTATCACACCCCCCAACTTGAAGGTTGCTAGTCCCGAGCAACGAAAAGAATGAAACAAATAAATAAAAGGATAGATCTTTTAAACCTCCGGGCGGCCCCGGTAGGACGAGTGAAGTCTCGTGAGGGTTTTCAGCAGTGATAACCCACAAAACACAAAGGACTCGACCATTTGAATGCAACTCAACCCAATCAATAGCTTCTCGAAGTACTACAGTGACTGTCAGGCAAACCAAAGCCAAGACATTTCATCCATGGACAAAGTTAAACAAGTGAACTTCGCAGCAAACTTAGCACAAAAATTAATCCTCTCACCTACGATCGGATAAAGAATTTTCAGATGACATGCATGTATGGAAAAACCACATATAGAAATTCACCCACCCTCGAGAATAGTTCACATACCGTTGATAGCCCAATAACTCTTTAAGCATACTCCTTCCCTTTTCTTTTCTCTTTTTTTTTTCTTGTACGGTCGTGCAATGCCGGATCTCTCGGGCTTTCTAGTTGACTCTTTAGCGAGCTTTGGGTCGGCTATCCCCTAGCCAAACGGCCTTAGAGCACCAGGTTTTGAGAGACCCCTACGGACTTAATCGCTCAAGTCAAAAAGCCTTTATTGAGATCCAGGCTAACCACATTTAGCGATACTTTCACAAGGTCTATCCATCTTTTGACGCGAACAACACAGTGGGAGCATACCCCGATTGTCCGGTTACTACTCAATGGACGCCCGGATAAGCATTAACAATATAGCTCACATAACTTGTTCTTTTTTTTTTTTTTACTGGGGAAGGAGTTCCAAAGATTCCATTAAATAAGTTAACACATACTGAAATATCGAAGACATATGAACCAAACTCAAGACTGGTGAATACTCAAGTGGAACAGTGTGTGTGTGAGAGCATGTTTCCAACTGACCAAACGTTATCCGACTATAGATGATACGGGCTAACTAAGCGCTTTCCTAAACATCATGTTCACGAGCTTAAGTCTATCCATGAAATCGTATCGAGACTCCGACTCGCACAAAAACCACTATAGCGCTAATTAACAGTCATCAACTAAGAATAGTTACACCCAAGCATCCAAATTCTTAAGTTGTTTTTTTTTTCCATTAAATAAGACAAGTGACATAGTAATCCCTCCCCTCAACTTGAATAAAGCAATGTCCTCATTGATTGCACAAACCCTAAAAGATAAGGACATAAATAAAGAGAGAGGAAAGAGATCACCTCGAACTAGCGAACAACACAAAATAGAAGTAAGAGGAGAAGTGACCCCCCAACTTGGACAAATCAACCTGCATGTGTTAGTCCGCAAGACACTAAACAAAAGAAAAAGAAAAAAAAAAAGAAAAGAAACGATACTCAAGACTCTGCAAAACATTGAAATCCACCACTTTCTTCACGTGAAAGGCACGGGTACTACTTTTCTCCCTAATTTTCTCACTTAAATTTGTGTAGAGAAGGTCATCATAACAATCCCGGGTAAGTCATGACTCAACAGGTTAAATTACTCAAGGTTTTTCCTTAAAGAAATCAGAGTCAATCGTCTTTTATGACTATCCGAGACACGGCAATAAGATTGTTAGAAACCCAGATACACAAATTTAAGGCTAGAAATTAGGTGGCTATACCGGACCACAATTTTTTTTTTTCGAATAAATTTTAATTGGGAGAGAGAGATCTTTGAAACGTGGAATTCGAAAATTAATCCAATCCACAAAGATGAATCCCATGAATGCACCACCCCACGCTACGCTTTGCATTAAAAATTGAACTCGGCCAGACCACAAGAAAAGATACTTCGAGTAAAGCAATTGCCGAGTTCGTCTTAAAAATGGCCGCATCTCTGAATGCTCCCATAAGACCAAATCAAGTTTCAAGCAGTTGACCAATTCTATAATAGACGGATGATAAACAAAATCAAACTTGTCAACACCGAGGAAGTCAACTTGTTGCACTTCCTTTAATATTGGTTGTTCAAGTGAGCTCACCCCAACAGATTCTGGTTGCCTAGAAGGGGAAGACTCAAAAGGAAGACAATCAATAAGAAGCTCGCTGCTTCCTTCCCACTTGATTGCCTCCTCTACAGCATAATCAGATGCAGTCCAGCTTGTTTCTCCTATGTGTTCTGTCCACATGTCTAACACTTCCCTCTCTTGCTCCACCCCAAGGGACGAGGGAACCTCTACCGCATAAGTATTATTACTCCGAAAACAAGCATATTTAAACAAGTCTGACAGTGGCTCTAAATCTAACTTAGGCGGTTGGACCAACAATGGCTCAGGGCCCGGGTCCCAAGCGACTCCGCACAAATCTCCCGTTGCTAACAAATCCATCAAACTACCAATCTCTGGAGAATCTAAGAACAACGCCTCTTCAGCGGTAAGAGCAACTTCCAGAGGATCTTTAAACAACACATTGTCGACATGCTCCTTAACGAGCGTGTCGACCAAACATACCGCAGACTCCTTTTCATTATCCTTGCTGCGAGTATCCTCATTGTAAACATCAACCCCTAACTTTGGTTCCACTAATAATTGCACTCCCTCCAAGTTCGGCTGTTCAACTAACTCAACCCCATCAGGGGAATTGTTCTCTAACATATCATCACAAGGAGGGGAAGACTCAAGGGAAACACGTTTGTCATGGAACTCACCACCCCCTACAGACTCTAAAAAGTGTTCAGCGCACAAAGGCCGGTCAACTCCTCGATCTCTAGACTCATAGGAGCGAAAAAGGAAAACGTAGGCGGCCCAAATCAACAGTGGAAAATACATTGGAGGAGATTCGTTTTTCTCCTTGGTCTTAAGTGGGGAACACTGGGCAGTGAGCCCCTCATTCCCTCTAAATTCGGAGAACTGTTCTAAGCCCAAGTCAACCTCCTCTATATCGTTAGACAAACCTACGTCCTCTTCCTTAGGAGTAAACTCCTCATTCCCTCCAAACTCGGAAGGTTCCTCCAACGATCATCAACCCGTCCCTCAATGAGAAATGGGTTGACTTCCTCTCTTCTATGGACTTGAGGCGGAGAAGGAAATGTCTCCCACTCCTGTTGGCTTTGTCCCACTGCCTCTGTGAGTTGAGTCAACTGGGACCTAAGGTTCCCAATTTCTTGGGTGGTTTCTGCGATGAAGGTCATCTGCGATCGCACAATAGTTTGTACCATCTCCTCAAGCTCCTCATCATGAGGGGGATAAGTCAGCTCTGGGGGTGGGCCAGTAGAATAAGGATCAAACCCTTGCGGGCCTTGGAAAAGGGAGTCGAATTGGGGCATGTGGTCCTGGGTAGGTTCGAACGACTGTATTTCTTGCAGAGGCAAAGGCAGTGCCTGTGGTGGCACTGGGGGTTCAGAATACCCCCATGAAAAAGATGGTGGTGGGACCACCCTAGATTGTACGTATTTGGATATGGATCCCACCGCTGATTACTAACACTCACCCTAGCCTGATTATTTCGATAAGCTTCCTTGAGTGCATAAAAAGCGGAGCAGGTATAAACAGAATGCCCCCAACACTCACACATCTCACAAAATTCTTCCATTCTCACCTCGTACACCCAGTTGTTTCCCTATTACTTTTTTTTTTTTTTATGAACTAAGAAAGATAAAATTAAAGCTAAAATTCAAAAGACACTAACTACCCGAATTTCTAACACCTCTTGCCTTCCCCGGCAACGGCGCCAAAAATGCTTGACCGAAATCCTATACCTAATTACTGGGTTGCCCCAAGCATAGGGCGGGGACCGGTGTAGCACAATACCCGGTAAGACCGGAATCGAATCCACAGAGAAGGTGGAAAGTGCTTACTAAAAACTCGGGTTGCTATGTTTAAACACGGCTCTTAGGTAGCCACCCTTGTGATTTCATTTGGTGAAATTACCTAAACTAAGAGAATTTGATTTTACTTAAATTAATTAAAAGGAAGTTCGGTCGTAGGGGTTCGTAACACAGTGACCAGGTCCGGATAATTCATGCTCCATTCGCTGTTTCCAAAAAAACGTTTGATTTTAGAGAGAAAAGGTTACCCCGAAAGATGCGAATCCTCGCGGGCGCCATTGCCCATGTACAGCGAAGAACAAGTTTTGGTCCCCCGTTCCTCGCGTTACATGGGCTCCAACGAAGCTCGGATTCGTCCGACGGAAGCTCTTTAATAACCTAAAATTGCTTTTTTTCCATTATTTAGTGTAAAAATCGGAGTAAGAACAAATCCGTCCCTGGCCACGGCGTGTTAATCACCCCGCGACCATACTTATGAACTACTCACTCATATTGATAATGACAGATAACATAATTCCGAAATAAAACATGCTCTGATATTTAAATATGAATTAAACAAGGAGATTCGAGTCTCAGAACGCGGACAAACTCCCGCGAACTGAGATTAATGTAAATAAACAGAAACGTTACCGAAGCAATGCAAGAACAGCGAACAAAACTTTAAAAACTCGATGGAACAAGCTCCGGAAAGTAAGAACTCCAAAGGAAAAGCGGCTGCGAAAGTTAGAAGAAAACTAAACCAAATTTCGAACCCTAATTCGACCTCAAAAAGAGGTATTTATGTTTTTCCCGAAGCCCAAACACGTGGCAAAATCACCGGCCCATTTAAGCTAGTCGGTATCGATACAGGCTTTTAGCCGTATCGATACCCAGACATTCTGTTCGCGTATAATGAACACGGTATCGATACAGAGGAAGTCATGTATCGATACCGAGACTCTAAATTGCTCCTTCAGCTTGTTTGGTCGTCCTGGCTTGGGCCCCATCGGTTCCCAGTATGCCCAATGTCATGTGTCCACTTTACGTGCTCCTCCGGCCCGTTTCCTACAAAACAAACACAACAATACCAAAACACAAGACAACACCGCATCAAGTGGAAAATGGAATAAATCGCGCATCTAATGCGCTAATTCGCCCTACTTAGGCGCTTATATCTTGAGATATTGCGCGCCTATCAACATATTTTCCAAACGTTTTACAGATTCAATAATACATTCTAACCTTAATTCAAAAAGTAAAAAAATGCAAGATGCGAAAAGCCAAAAAGAGAGGCTCTCAAATGTTTAGTTGGTGTTCACGTTTGACTCTCATCCGTGTGCTATCAATTCCTTTGCTGGTCAGTCTATGCAGAAATTTCTTCTGCTTTCGGAGGAACCCTCCCTAGCGGTTGTGTGGACGGTCGGATCCACGCGATGGCTCTGTATGCCTTTGGCGTTTTAAGAAAGTGAAAATAAAAATGTGAGTCGCCACCCGGGATTTATTTAGAGAATGATTTTGGGTACCCGAGAAACTGTTTTGGAAAATAAAAAAAATGACTCTTGTACCGTTTTTGGAAAAGCATTTGATCTGCGAAAAGATTCTTGGATTCGGAAGCCAAATTACGAACGGGGAAGGTTTTGTTGAAAAGCACCCCGCTCGCCCGGGAAATTCCCGGTCTCTACTAAATTTTTGTGGGATTTTTTAGGAAAAAACGTTTTTATTGAAAACTTTGACGAATAAGCGGATGAATAATAAGAAATAATAATAAAATCATAACGGGAATAAAATCAACTAACATGGTTTAACAATGATAACAGAGAAGTAAAAGGAGAGAAATGTAAATACTAAACTGCCAGAGTATCAGAAAATAGAGCATGATCAGGGGAAAAACAGAGGAAATTCTCGCATTGCACAAGTAAGCCGTACGGCTTAGATAAGTGTGCCGTGCAGTTCACTTAAGTGAACCGTACGGTTTACTTTTTTGAAAATTTTTCGAAATTTTGTTTTTCAAACAGTGACCTGTTCTTGTTCGTAAAACTTGATTTTTGCGAAAAATTTGATCACCCGAGCCTAGAGATGACTATTAGAGTCATTCTCGACCCGGGGTAATCCCCTCAAAGGCCAAGGTTTAGAACCCGGCTAAGGAAATGCGGTTTATACCTTACTGGAAAATTTTGGACAGTTGAGAACTTCGGGAACTTCGGGCTTGAACTCCTCGGAAACGAATTCAATACACACTTAATGGATCTCAAGAGGGATTTGTGCTAGGAAGATAACAAAGGGGATAGAATGGGTTTAAGGTTTCTGGGGGAGTTTGGACGAAATTTCGAACGGAAAACGACCGGGAATTTTATCAGCGTATCGCCGGAGTAAGGAATG
Source organism: Vaccinium myrtillus (assembly GCA_016920895.1). NCBI lineage: Eukaryota > Viridiplantae > Streptophyta > Magnoliopsida > Ericales > Ericaceae > Vaccinium > Vaccinium myrtillus. The sequence goes on along the minus strand of JADGMU010001082.1, from coordinate 24,178 downwards.
GGTTTCTGTGTGTCGAGAATGGGAGAGGTAGAGTGTTTTTTATAGGCGAAGAAGGAATAAAAATGAGTACGAACTGCTGCCAAACAATGATGAGATGCTTCTGCTACTAGAAAACGAATATTTCTTAAGCGTGGCCGTACGGTTGATGAGGTAAGCCGTGCGGCTTGATCGGATGCACCGTACGATTGAGATGGGGAAAGGTACACCGTACGGTTATGAAAATAAGTCGTACGGCTAGGTTTTTATTTTGTCCAAAAATTTTTGAAGTCCACAATGGCTTGTTCAAGGCACTACTGGATATCTTTTTCATTATTGGGGATGCGAAGGGATTAAAATTGGGGTGTCTACAGGTTGGAAAGGTCAATGAGCTTAGACAGTGGCGGATTAAGTGTACCCCATTCAATTTCTGCAATAATTCAGTTTTACCCGCAGAGTATTCACAATGGTTTAACCAAAACTAAAAAGTTTCTAAAGTTAGTAATGTTTGCTAAAAAAAGTGTTCACATTGGAATAATCAAACTAACAACCATAGAACGGAAGATGTTAGCCAAAATTGGTTGAGAAAGACGTATAGCAAATTCAGAACTGTTAGGGAAGTCTTTATCCCATCAAAACGTAGCAAGAAACGGGGAAGAATTTTGGGTTTGTGAAATATGACAATGAAAATTCAGCTGAAACTGCAATAGATAAAACTAATGGCATTTGGATTAGGATAATTGTTTGTCAAGATGACTAGTTTTGATAAAAGGCATGAGAATTTTCAGCAGAAAGCTATTAACGAGGAAAACATTAGTGAACCCAGCCCTCGCTTGGCTTTTACTAGCGAGAAAGGTGAAGTCAGATCAGGCATGCCCAATGTTTGGTCAAGGATTAACTGGAAAACTTTTGTCCAAGTGGTTAATGGGGATGTTGTAGGGAAGATTAAAGAGGATACAAGTGATTATGGGGATAATGCTTTATGAAAGATAAAAATTAGTCCAATGAAGAAAGAGTGGCTTTTTTGTAGTGCAGTTGCTAAACTTCACAAACTTATATCTATTGCTTAGATTGAAAAGGAATTCCTGAACACGGGAGTTGATAATATCCTAGTTAGAGCCATGGGTGGTAGATCAATTCTTTTAACAGTGAGCAATCATCATAAAGGGGATCAAATCATCAAAGAAGACTGTCTTCAAAGATGGTTTTCAGAGGTGAAACCATGGGAAGGGGAAGCTTCAAGCTTGGAAAGGTTTACTTGGATAAACTGTCATGGAATTCCTCTTAATGCTTGGTCTATCGCAGTGCACCTTCAAATCCATTGTGGATCACTTGGGTTGTTTCATTTCTACTGATGAATCTACTCTTAAGTGCTCCTCTTTTGCTCAAAGAAAAGTTTGATTTCAACTAACTCTATAGCAAAATTGGATGGATGGATTCAAATGGAGATTGGTGGGAGTATCCATAGGATCAAAGTGATGAAGGAGGTATGTTTTCAACATGATTTAGAAAAAATTCAAAAATCCTTGGCCACAAACCGATCTAGAAGAGGATGAGGTGGGAGAAAGAGGGGATGGTCAAATCTTAGTTGCAGGAACCGTCTACCTTGCAGACGCTCCTTCCCGAGAAACGCGATTCCGAGTTTCTCGCTCGGAAACGCGATGGGAGCGCGATCCCAATGAGACGGAAACGCGATCCTAAGGAAGATGGGAGCTTATCTGTGATTTCCGTTCGCCACCGTCGTTACTCGATACTTGCAGTCGCCGTCGTCATGCGGGGTGTGAAAGAGAAGTGGAAGACGAAGACGAGAGGAGGTGTGAGAGCGTGGAAGAAAATAGTTGATCGTGGATGACGAAGTCGATTGTGGAAGTCGATGACGATGAAGTCGATCGTGGAAGACGAAGACGAAGACGAGAAAAGCCGCTGTACTCTGTTACAATCGCTGGCTGCTGCCACTGAGTTTCAAAAATTAGGGATTATGTTTGTGCTGGTTATTGGGCTTATAAATGGGCTCAAAAATTAGGGATTATATTTTGGTCTGGTTGTTGGGCTTAAAATTGAAGTGACTGGGTTTGTATTTGGGCCTTTGGGCTTCTTTAATAAATTAGAGATTTCTGGGCTATTAATTGGAGTTGGGCCATATTTCCTTTTAAAAATATCAAAACACAATATCAAAGTCTTGGCATTTTGATTTTGTTTTTGTTTTTTTTTATTTTTTTTATTTTTTTATTTTTATTTTTTTATTATTAAATTAGAAATATTTAATTAACAAAATATACATAAACGCTCCTCCCGGCGCTCCCAAAGATGGGAGCTTCTAATTTATCCGCTCCCCCGCCCCCGCTCCCGTTCCCGCCCCCGCTTCGTGCAACTTAGGGTCAAATAGCTGGAATTGATCTTTTTGGTCGACGTCCATTTTATATGAGTAATGAGGTGGTTAATTCTACAAAACATGGGGAATTGAAGACACATCAAGTGAGAGTCAAAACTTCCAACATTCTAAAGATGGCGCAACTTGCTAATGGTGGTTCTCAAGCTGAATTCCAAGGGGATATCTCAGACTCTTTGGGCCTATTGATCTCAAGGGTGGAAGATTCTTTCATTTCTAATCAAGATGACTGCCAAGAAGTAGATGTGACAAAGTCAATGGTGGAGGTGGCAGATTCAATGGAGAATGTGGCAGATCAAGTAGAAGTTTTGGTGGATGATATTGACTGCACAACCTTAGAAGAAAAACCGCACTAAACAAGGACTTCGAAGGAAATATATCCCCTTATGGAAATATAATCCTTTGAAAGAATCTCTTTTTTCGAGGACGTATAGCTTGGACAAAATAGAGAACAATTCGAGAAGGTTAAAGCTGGGGTCAAAGAAAGTTAGAAGTAACGATCAGTCTCTCCTTAGCTCATCTATTAATGCATCTCTTTCTTTGGGGGACAGCCGGCACTCCGATTTTAGGCCCATGCATGTGACTCAAAAGGAAGTTAGTAGCTTCGAGAAAAGGCTAGAGAAAGATACTTTAGCATCAATAAGTACCACTGGGAATATTCTCAATATTAACCTTCTTCTGGGGGATGAGACAATCTTAAAGGAAATGATTGAAGCTAATCTCAAAAGAACTCTCTGTAATGGCGGACATATATGGAATTCTGTTGTTTCTCCAATGTGGATATGGAGCCTTTTCGTTTTTGGTGGAGGCGGCAAGGGTTAGTTTCTGGTTCGTCTTTTGTTTGCGCAGTAGCGGCTTAGGGTTGTGCAGTAAGTGCAAAAGGGCAGTATAGGGGTGGCTTTTTAGGGGTTTATGGCTGCTATTTTGGGTTTGACACCTTTTAGTGATTTTGGTGTTTTCTTCTTTCCCCTTCTTTTTTCTTTCATTCAACCTTGGTTAGATGTCTCCTCCCCTTTTCTATGTTAGTACTCCTACAGGTACCTTTGATGCAGTGGCGGTGAACTTGAATCCCTATTGTGACAGTTTCCTCTGCTGGTGGAAAAACATTTGAAAATGGAATTGAGAAGAACATTGATAGGTCCTGCCATGATTAGATCTGCTGCAAAGGTTGTTCTTCTTGACCAAATGTTACGCTTGGTGTCTAAGGAACATATTGATTATGCATGATTCATTGATTCAACAGTTGTTTCTGTACTTCTCACTTGCAATGCAGTCACCTCATAGAGTTACCCACGAGTCTCGACCCAACATTTGTCATCCGTTCAAGCTTGTATTGTCATCCGTTACAATAACCGATCGACTTGATTTGTAAGTCTTTGAGATCACACGTCATAGAATTATCGTAACAAGGTAGGCAACCTTCAATAGTGAGTGACATGGTACGGTTTGCTAACCCCTAATGGTTCATTTTCCTTTTGTTTCTTTTCCTTTTTTCTTTTCCTGTTTCACGACGTCCAATTCATTGCTCAAAATTTTATCCCAATAGTTTGATTAGTTTTCTAGGCCTTAATGGATTAACCTAAATTGTATCTATTGAGTTGTAATCCCTGATATTAATTTTGCATATGCGAGCAGGTGGCAAAATCTAGTAAATGCTCTGTAGCAGGACTCCAAATTTTATTGATTCGTTCTCAAACGTACAAAATTACAAACTTCACCCACTTTTTCACTCTCGCACACACCTCACGTCTTTCTTTCGCGCTTTTCTGGCTCTTTCTACAACAAAAATGACATTTTGAAGCATTCAAAAGTGCCCAAACAGGACCACTAACGGGGCATTAATTCCAGTTAATAGGGTAGTACGATGCGTTACTGACTGCACAGGGTTTTTAAAAGGCGTCTAGAAATGCCGCATTATCCACCTATTAGGGTGGTTTATGGAGCCGTAATAACCTCTTTTTTTTGTCATTCGTCATTTTTTTTTTGGTCTAACCACCGGTATCCGGAAGCCCACTGGACCCTAACTAAATCCGGTTCGAGCCGGGTCGGCCCACAAAGGGGTAAAGCTCTCCCAGCGCAAGTTTTCTCCATTCACAAGACTTGAACTCGAGACATTGCTTAAGGGGAACAAGTACCGAACCACTTGAACCAACCTGCGTTGGTATTCGTCATTTCTAATCTATTACATGGGGAAGGGGAAATGGGATTCGATCTCGGAATGCAGTGTGGGGCATCAAAGAGCTCTACCGCATGAGCTAGCCAGCACTTGGGTATTAATCTATTTGACGGGGCAATTGGAAGTGCCTTGATGAATTAGCTATTATGACTCAAACCCATATCAGCCCAATTGAAAACCCTAGAGAATAGCTTAAATGAAAATAAATCTAGACGTTTTTTGTTTTTATCCTCTAAACTATCCATATTTTTTCTAATTCGATCGTCCCTGAACTACTGAAACTATCAATTTATAGTTCCTCAACTATCTGATTATAAGCAATTGAGTCAAATTGTTTACGGGCTTTACTTGTTGGATGCAAAGCTGTTGACGCGCACATGTTAGCACTCGATGATGGTCCGTGGGCACCAATTTGGGGTCCCACACAAACAATTCGAGTCGTTCATTACTTTTGAAATATGTTTTTGAGTGGATCCTTAAAATAATCAGTTTATTCGAATAACTCTAAGTGCTTGATCGAATTTCCAAATTTCTGATAACTCTATGACGAAGGTCAGGGATGGATCATTGAAGAATTAAAGAGGAGAAAAACAACGGAGAGAAGAGAGAGGGAGTGGGAGAGGCAAACTAGCCATCTGAAATTCTGAATGGGCAACAAAGAGTGCCAAAGTGAAAAGCAAAGTGGCAATCTTGAACAACTAGAAGGGGTAATTGTTCTAGGGTCCAGAAGTGGAGACTTATTGGGCCATTTAGGCCATTTAGTCCATGTTAAAGTTTTACAAGGTCTATGGTCCACAATTTTTTTTATTTTTAAATTTAGATACTTTCAAAGGATACCCTAGGGTTTAGGTTTTAGGGTGCACTTTTTTATTATATGGTTTTAGTGGTTTACGCACTTTCATAGGGTACCCTAGAATTTTAGGCACTTTCATAGGGTACAAACTTTTTTGGCATTTTCATAGGGTACCCTAGGGTTTAGGTTTTAGGGTGCACTTTCCTATTATAGGGTTTTAGTGGTTTAGGCACTTTCATAGGGTACCCTTGGGTTTTAGGCACTTTCATAGGGTACCCTAGGATTTTAGGCACTTTCATAGGTACAATTTTTTTTGGCACTTTCCTAGAGGTACAAACTTTTTTTTTGGTAAAAAAAAAAAAAAAAAAAAAAAAAGATGTCAGCATTAGGACTGGATAGGTTATAAACTTGTTTGTTGGATTAATGGGGTTACAAATTCTTTATGTAGGACTTTTGAAAAAGTCGCCCAAACTAGAACGACGCCTTATTGCGAACTAAAATAGGCTCCCGTGTTGAACACTAGAGGCTGTGGCATATGCAATGCGTGTGCACATTGAATGCAATGCGTGTGCACATTGATACACAATCAGGGTAGGTAGAGGAAAAAAAAACCAAAAGAACACACCCAACATGCAGTCAGTCGACTGATGAAAAGGGGAAAAAACAAAACTTTTTAAAGAAATTGAATTAATAATTTAATAGCGTAGCCGCTTCAAATTGAGGAAGATACTTGAAGACACATTGATTTATGCAACTACTAAACCCCAAGTATATTTGTAAAAGAAAAACATCTATACTATATGGCCCCGATTGGATGCGGGATAAGTTTTGGTGGGATTAAATAGTAAGGGGGGATAAGATAGTAAAGGGTATTAGTTAGTAAGGGTGGACCCACATTGATGTGATGTTTATGAATGGGGGATTAAATAGTACGTGGTTTGGATGAATTTGTGATAAAGGGGGATAAAGTTAGGTGGATGATGTAAAAAGCTGGCAAATGACTTATTTGCCCTTGTGCATGGGTAATATTAAATATTACAATAAAATAAATACATAAATACGAAACTAATTAAATTAATTATACTTTTCAATAAATATGATTAATAATTACTTTTATTAATTATATCTAAAATTAAAGTATTTAATTATTATTTTTAACTTTTCATTTTAATTTTTATGTTATTCCCCAACAATGTCAAATTCTAAAATATAAAAAAAATTAAATTTTTTTTATCAAATTAAAGATCTCAATTAGTAGTTCAATTTGGTGCAAAAAAAATAAAAAAAATTAATGTGAAAGTACTTTATTTTTTTATCCGAAGGATATTGCAATGCAAGTCAACAATGTCAAATTCTTAAAGTATAAAACTTTTCAAACTTTTTTGTATCAAATTAAAGATCTTAATTAGTAGTTCAATTTGGTGCAAAAAAATAAAAAAATTAATGTGAAAGTACTTTATTTTTTTATCCGAAGGATATTGCAATGCAAGTCAACAATGTCAAATTCTTAAAGTATAAAACTTTTCAAACTTTTTTGTATCAAATTAAAGATCTTAATTAGTAGTTCAATTTGGTGCAAAAAAATAAAAAAATTAATGTGAAAGTACTTTATTTTTTTATCCGAAGGATATTGCAATGCAAGTCAACAATGTCAAATTCTTAAAGTATAAAACTTTTCAAACTTTTTTGTATCAAATTAAAGATCTTAATTAGTAGTTCAATTTGGTGCAAAAAAAATAAAAAAATTAATGTGAAAGTACTTTATTTTTTTATCTGAAAGATATTGCAATGCAAGTCAACAATGTCAAATTCTTAAAGTATAAAACTTTTCAAACTTTTTTGTATCAAATTAAAGATCTCAATTAGTAGTTCAATTTGGTGCAAAAAAAATAAAAAAAATTTATGTGAAATTACTTTATTCTTTGATCCGAAGGATATTGCAATGCAAGTCAACAATGTCAAATTCTTAAAGTATAAAATTTTTCAAACTTTTTTGTATCAAATTAAAGATCTCAATTAGTTGTTTAATTTGGTGTAAAAAAACAAAAAAAATAAGCGCGAAAGTACTTCATTTTTTTATCCGAAGAAAATCGCAAAGGTTCATATTAATTCGGCTCATTAAACAGTAACGAGAGGGAGGGAGTACCGAGAGGGAGGGAGGGTAAGGGAGGGGGTATAAGGAGGGTTATATGGGTAATTTGGCAGGGGTATAAGGGGGGATAAAATTATAACTGGGGGGGGGGGGGGGGGGGGGTTATTGTTTTATAAGGGAGAGGGGTATTATTTGGGTAGGGGTATAAAATTATCCGGGTTCTCATTTGGTACCCAAACCATGGATAAGAGTGTGGGACCGGGATAAAAACAGGGGGTATAACTTATACCCCCTCCTTAACCCCCAGCCAATCGGGGCCTATAGGATTTCATTTTTTATTTTACTTGGGAATGCAAATGTTAGTATGTTACCATGATTCATCCTTGTGAATCATGTTGCTAAAAATGGTACGAGTTTTTAGTATAAAAGTTACAAGACGTACCAAAATGTTCTGAATCTTTATGAGGTGACACAATTTGGATCACAAATTATGTGCATGTGGTAAATAGGGGTACTTTTGGACTTGTGAAACCTTATTTGACCATGGACGAGGCTCCCAAAACCTAAACAGGGGTACTATATTAATTGGCGATGTAAACCTTAGGTTATAAATATTTGCTATACGTAGTAGCTGATATATAGCTTGTACTAATTCTTCATTCCTTATGTAGTGAAAACTGGAGTGAGGCTGTCATGAGCAGTAGATGTATTCAATATTCTGTTAGTGTTAGGAACCACGTAAAATCTCGGTGTCTTGTGTTCTTGTTTTCTGTTCTAGATTATTTGCGTATTCCCAACAATAAACTCTAAGCGTCCAATGAATCTAATTTCTTTTATGGACATTTAACTCAACATGCTCAACAAGATGAACAGGTTTGATCAAATTACAATGCCCGGGTGGGGGCCATTATTGCCTCAAAAACCACCCCTTTTTTTGATGTTCTAAACACCAAGTATATGGCAGAATGCTATTATTTCTAGCAAAAAGCTTTTCACTTTGACTCTTGCATCGACAATGGACTCGGAAAAGACGATTTCCATACTACTAGAATCGGGTCCATAATCATGGGTTGCGATACACGAGATCTTATAGCACTTACTGTTGAGGCCCCCATCATCAATCAATTTCGATTAATATTCCACAACAGAAAACGACGAGTTGCCAAGTAGGTGACTAATTAATGACTACACGTAGGGATGGAGCCGGGCAGGGGACCAATAAAGGCGGCCTAGTAGAAAAAAAAATTCGTATGAATTATATAGACTTGCCCTTGTAAAGTATTTTGTAAAACATATTCGCCCATGCGTAGTGAAATTTCTGGCTCCGTCCCTGACTACAAGAATCCTTCAAGGCATATCTCTCTTCTAATACAAACATTAATCTCGTTTGATAGGAAAAGTTGGACAGTAAAATATCAAAAACATTTTTGGAGTGATTAATCAGTGCTTCTAGAGCACTACCGCGGGATACTTGATGAATTTTCGCCACCAAACATTGGTGTGGACTCCGCTAAAAAGGTAGGTGAACAATCCATTTAAAGCACCAAAAAATTGCATAACAGTTGAATGAAAGCCTGTGCTTGTAGTAATTCCATTAAAATCACAAATAGTCACTCAAATCAATCATAATCATCTATTTTTATGTACTCCAGTTACATAAAACCGTAGTTTGAAAAAGATTGGATTTAGGACCATTAGCATATACAATCTGATTCAGATTTTAATACTTTCAACCGCGACCAAACCACATTATTTACGTGGTTTGGACTAAATTCATAGTTTGACAATTTTTGTGTTCACTCCTACAGTTTGAACTGAAAAAAAACGGAAAATATGTTTTGTCAGTAATCAAAGACATAGTGAAATAACATGTTGTCGTGTTGGCTGTGGGGATCGCTCAACCAGATTTGGAATACTAGTTTCAAAAATTATGGCAAAAATACTTTGGAATTGTTATCTAAAATCACTCTATTATCAAGAATATGTCACGGGAATTTGTTTACCATCTAGAGTTATGAGTTGTGTTACAGCAAGCGGGTTCATACTTTTTCTTCAAACAAATTAAAAGCTTCCACATCTATTTTGAATTTCAATCAATTAGTGTAAGTGTGTGCCTGCGTGCGCGCTGAGAGAGAGAGAGAGAGAGAGAGAGAGAGAGAGAGAGAGAGAGAGAGAGAGATTATGCTAAAAAAGAAATTGACAAGGAAACAATTCTGAAATTGAAAATAGAAAATATAAATCAACTAGAAATAAAAAAAAAAAATGAAAAAAGGCGACAATGGCCCAGTGTCCTATCCGCTGGTTCCTGGTTTCCCAAAGCCCAAAAAATTAGCACAGTGACCCTTAACCAAGGGCGGAAAGTCAGGGTGGAAGGGAAACATTCTGGGCCAGCAAGTTTGTTTAATGTCAGTAATGGCCCTGCAACAAGCAGGGCCAATACTGCTAAATGCGCTTTTGCAAAGGGACTCGTACATCTGAGTAATACACCCATGTGTCTTTATTACCGGTGTCCAACACTCTACGATGTCTTCATCAGTCTGTGGGAGTAGCCCTGGACTTGATGCTCTTCTAAATTCAGGTACCAACATGGCTAGCCCTGTTGGTGCCCAAATCGCCGCGGTCACGACAATGGTTAATACGAGAAACGAGCTTGGTAATTTTGACACCATGGTTATTTCTTCAATGCGAAACGCAAGTACGGGGTTGGGGTTGGGATTGGGTTGAAGAATGAGTGGGTTTGAAAGTACGGTTTATGTTTCTGGGTTGGATTCTTATTGAACCTTGTATGGAAATGGGTGAATAAAATTGAATTTATTTTACCGTTACAAAGTAACTGGTTGTTCAAAATTTTCACTTATTTATTTTTTGGGATAAATGAGACCTTATTTAATTTTTTGACGGTTTTGCCTTCATTAATTTCTCCTTCAGTTTCGTTCTTTATCGGAGTAGTGCTAAAATTTATGAAGAATTGAAGGACTATTGCCACTTGCCAGGCTCCCACCAGGCACAATTGCCATATCACCACTAACCATTTTAGGGTATATTTCTTGTAGTTTGTATTTTCTTTAATTATATAGGGGGCGTTTGGCTTGATAACGTTTTTGTTTGTAAAAAAAACTAAAAGTAGAATCATGTTTGTTGTTTATAAAAATAAAAACAAGAAAACATGATTGGTATAAATTTAAACGACCCTGTTTTAAAAATAAGACAAATCACTTTTTTTGTGTTTTGAAAATTTTCAGAAATTTTGAAAACCTTTTCAATAAACACAAAACATAAATAAAATTACCAAACATATTTTTGTTTTTAATTTTGAAAACAATTGAAAATAAAAACAAAAAAGGAAACAAAAACGTTACCAAACGCCGAAGTAAGGTTATTTCTCATATTTTCCTTCTGAACTTTTGAGACTTTTTTTGTGAAGAGAGACTTTTAGAAATTTTTGAACAAAAAGTTTATAAGAAAAACGAGACCTAGGCCTAGTTTTCCATTTGAAAGTGAATTACCTTTAACAAATGATTATGGAATTTCCATTTAATCAAATGGGAAACTAGGCCTATTCTTTCGTTGGATTTGGGTCACAGAATCCAAAGTAGCCCAGGGCCTCCTTGAATTGGTTCAATTAAAACCAACACACACAGAAATGGGCTCTGATGGCCCAATTAAAAACCTAGACACACGCACACGAAAAAAGAGGGAGTCTGATGCTAGAAATCAGATAAGACAAAAGGGGTCCAATTAATCACGATGGTTCCAGCCTCCAGGGTGCTCCACACAATTGTTTCGAAGAAAATTTTGGGTGCTGGTTGGGTATTATGTGACAGTACTTAGACTTGTCTAAAATTATTTTGAACAGTCCAAATTTTAGAGAGAGAAAGAGGAGAGAGAGGGAGGGAGAAATTTCAACTGTCGAAAACACTTTTTGATTGTGGAGATTTGCACTCGGACACCATTTCTTCAGTAGCGTATTTGCACCCTCAATTCTCATAGTTTGAAAATCAGGTTTTTTTTTTTTTTTTTTTTAGGGATAAAGATTGAAAATCGGGTTAAGACCGCAAGAAAGTAATTTCTCTTGAATTTTCTTACTTTGACATGAATGGTAAACCCTCTCAGGTATGAGAAATGACTATAAAACCCCCATGGTTTTAATGTTCATTACACGTGCACCCAATCAACAATAGTTCGACAAAACACGTGATAAAATTAGTTGAAAGTATTTTATATCACAAAATTAACCCTTTTAATAGTGAAATAATAAAAAGCTCTCAATTCTTTAAGTTTTTAACATTTTTAACAAAAAATATTTTGTTTTGAGAAGTAAAAATAAATAATTATTGATAAATCTTATCCTTCTTAATGAAAACAACTTCTCTTTATGATTAAAGAATGCCATTTTAGCTCAAAATTAGTAAGAGTTTATTTATATTTGTTATTATAAAAAAGGGTGAATTTAGATAAAAGTCACCTCTATTGACAGCTCACTGGATTGATAATAAAACAAAAATTAGAAAGGAAAAAAAAGCACAGTCTAGTGTATTTTTTTTTTACTTTTCTATATCATTTCACATATTTTTATACATTTTTCATTAATTTCAATATACCTTTCAGATTTTAACGACAACTCAGGTGGCTAATTTAAAATTTTTTCTTTTACTAATTTCATCATGTTTGGACAAAAAATTATCAATTGAGAGTGACAGTGGAATGCTCATACAAAAGACAAGGAGTTCATTTTAGCAAATGCGAAACAAGGAAGCAGGGCATCCAAACTGTCCGATGTGTGTTCAACAGTCTTAATTTTATCTCAATACTTTGCAGTTTCAAACTGTATATTATCAAAATGAAATCCAAATTGTTGACTACAAAAATTAACGCGTTAGATGTACACACTAGGTCGCACACGAGCACCCGGAGCCTGGGAAACAATGCTTAAATAGATTTTCCATGAAAATGAAAACAGGATCAGGCGTAGAGACTTGAGAGGGTGAGAGTGTGAGTGAGAGAGATGCTGAGGAGAAAACCGAGCAAAATCGAAGTCAAAGTAGAAGACAAAGAAGAACTCGAAGAAGCCCGTAAACGCTCCGCCGCCGCGGCCGCCACATCCGCCGCTACCGGCGCCGCCTCTCTCCTCCATCACTTCGATCGCTCCGCCAACGACCCCTCCTCCAAATCGCATCGCATCGGCCTCTCCTCCTCATAACTATCCCCTTCAATCCGACCAAACCCCCTCTCAACGTCGCCGTTTTCACCAAAACCCCAGATCCACAAAATCAACAAGCAAACGTTTTGACGGCGTCCTTTTTACCGAAAAGCCTAGTTCTACAAAACCAACAAGCAAGCCTTTCAGCGGCGTCGATTTTACCGAAAATCCTAAAGAAACCCCTTCAGCGGCATCGTTTTTACCGAAACCCTAGACCCACAATCCCGACAAACCAACAAGAAAACATGGAAATTGAAGTGAAGCTCCGGCTGCCGTCCTCCGCCGCCCATCAAACCCTCCTCTCTCTCCTCTCCCCCTTCCACCGCCACACCCACCGCCAACACAACAACTTTTTCGACGGCGCCGCCGCAGAACTCTCCTCCCGCCGCGCCGTCCTCCGCTTCCGGTTCTACGGCGACGACGCCAAGTGCGTCGTCTCCCTCAAGGCCAATGCCGTTCTCACTAACGGCGTTAGCCGGGTTGAGGAGGACGAGGAGGAGCTGGATCCGCGGGTTGGCCGCGAGTGCGTGGCTGACCCGGTGAGGCTCGGCGGGATCCGGTCGAGGATCATGGATAGGGTAAAAAATGAGTTTGGGGTAATTGAAGGAGGGTTCGTTTGTTTGGGTGGGTTTAGGAATGTGAGGGGAGTGTATGATTGGAATGGGTTGGTTTTGGAAGTGGATGAGACGCTTTATGATTTTGGGACTTGTTATGAGATTGAGTGTGAGAGTGTGGAGCCTGAGAAGGCCAAGAAGTTGATTGAAGAGTTTTTGAAGGAGAATGGGATTGATTATTCTTACTCGGAGGCTTCGAAGTTTGCGATTTTCCGAGCTGGGAAGCTGCCACTGTAAGTGGAATTCGAATGGGTTTCTGACCACTATTGTGCTAGTTGTTCTTGTTTGAATAAGATATTGTGTTCCGTTTGTTGTCATTGATGAGATCTTTTTGCAATTTCCTGCATGCTGTATACAAATTGGTTTTCGCTGCAGCCACATACCACGTGTGGTTTGAGAGGAATGCTAAGATCTTTCAAACTGTGCAAACTTCTGTGGAGGTTGTTTCTGACGCAAGGGCTTGTCTCGGTACTTGGAGAAGGGTCAAAAGGTGCTCCAGAAATCAGGTTCCATGTTACAATAAGACCGTAGCTTCTTGTTATTTTTTTTCCTCTTCATATAGCTGGAGTTGTGTGAATTCTGTTGTATCTGTAGGCTGCTTAGGGAAAGTCTACTTCCCTTTGTTACTTTCGTTGTTAAAGCGGGATTAGTTTTAATAAGTGTTGTGGGTTTCTCTTCTTTTCACTAGGCACTTGAGGCATCCAAGCTGAATTACGTTCAAAAGAAGTGCTTTAGGCCATTTTGGTTCTTGTGCTTCAATGTTGGGATTGTGCTTTAAAGGTTGGGGAAGTTCTACACAGTTGTTGTGCTATAGAAAATCTAGTTCATCATATGTTATGTAGCGGACTAATATTTTTGTGTCTGATAGCGGACTAATTTTATTTTCCAGTTGTGGTTCTTGTACAGGAGAAGAATTTTTGTATTGTAAGCTTATTTTTGGTCTTATTATAACTGAAGGGTTATTGTTGGTGGGTGTCTCTTCCCTGGAGTTTGAAAAAACTTTTTCTGAAAAATGACTTTCTTATGACCATTGTTAATTTGTCTTGTATTCTATCCATGTCGAATGTAGTCTCAGTGGTCGTTCTCGAATGTAGTCTAATGCAATTACAAAAGCCGCTCAGGACTTTAACGAGATAGAATTATTGACTTTAGACATAGAACCAAAACTGAGTACCTTGACACCATTTGCACAGTTTATCAGAATTATTTACTTTAGACCCTGCAAGAAGAAACCAAGGGTTCAGTTTTTCGTGCTTCTAAAGTTGGGCAACATAGGGTACAGACGCCAACGAGGCCTGGTGGTCGAGGCCTGAGACTTACAGGTTAGCTTCCTTTTAATTAAGGTCTCACGTTCGAGAAACTAGCTGCGATGTATCCCAGATTGGGTGACGACGTAAATCCATTGTTCCTGTTTGTTTGGACTATTGGTTTTTTTATTTTGCTGCATTCCTATCCTCAAGATCCTTTGTTAAGACTCTTTTCTTTTTTATCCTAATACACAGTTTACACACAAATTTAGAGAGGTTATTGGAGATTCTCTTCAGGTGCTACGACATTCGGGTGCATAACACTTATTGCTGCGTATTATTGTACATCAAATACAGCACAAATCTAGAATGATATTACAAGGTTTTTGGTTAAACATATAGAACTGAACCATTACAAATTACAAGAAGGTAATTAACTTTGCAAATTTATTCAGTACAAACAACAATCCATAAGAAACTTTTTACAGTACCTTAAGTACCCCATCAGACAGTGAGAGGTACGCTTCTTATTTCCAAAGAAATCCACGCACGAGGTGCACGAGATTGTCCACAACAAAATAGTAGGAGCTGGTGAGGAAAACCTCAAGAAGATGAAACCATGCCCTTCGCCAATAAGGATTTATGAACAAAATCGCCACAATTGCCAACACCACAATTATGTAAGACCCTGCAAAGTTCATATAAAAAGTATCCATGTCCATGAAATCGGAATCCTCTTCACTACCATTTATAGCAGCTCTTGGCGTCGGTGGAGGTGAATAATCCGCATTGCACTTCCTTGGCAGTGGTTCTCTGCGAAGAAGTGGCACTACAACAAATATGACTTTTTATAACATTATTTGATAGCATTCTTTTAGGAATGTTATAATAGATGAGCAATTATAACGTTCCATAGGGAGAAACACATGGAAGGACCAATTATAGCATTACCACAAGGCAACAATAACGTTTCTAGTAAAATTTCAAGCGCCAAGTGTAATTTTATTAGGCGCCAAGTGTTTGGCGCTCCAAACACTTCGTGAAAATTAGAAACCTGGCCTCTCCTCTCTCTCTCTCTCTCTCTCTCTCTCTCTCTCTCAACTCTCAAACACAACCCACACCCACAGCTCAACACCACCGATCGACCTCCTCCTCCTCTCTCTCTCTCTCTCAATCAATCAATCTGCACACATCAAATGGAGACGATCTCCCTCTTCGTCCCCTGAAACCGAGCTCTCTCTCTCACGGATAGAACCCACCCACAGACCACCCACCACCGATCGACCTCCTCCTCCTCCTCCTCCTCCTCCTCCTCCTCCTCTCTCTCTCTCTCTCTCTCTCTCTCTCTCTCAATCGACCTGCACACATCAAAATGGAGATGCTCTCCCTCTTCATCTCTCGAACTAACCAAACCTAGCGACAAAACCCACCACCGATCGAGGTATGTATCTATCCCTCTCACTCTCTCTATACTTATGTGTATTTATACACATATTTGATCAAAACAATAGGGTTTATTTATAGTTTTTCACAGAAATTAGGGATTGTTGATGCTAAAAAAATTAGGGGTTTTCTTTGTTTTTTCTACTGAAATTAGGGCTTGCAATTGTTTGGTTGTTTTTTTTTTTTTGGGTAACCGGACTTCATTTGATTTCCAGCATTCTCTGATATATTATACCATACTTCAGGTTTGAGAAGCCTAAGTTATATACTTTGGAAGATTGAAGAACAGAGAGCCAACTTCAAAAGGTTTCTGGGTAAGCCAAGTCTTCTTTTTACGGCTTCTTGTTGAAGAAATAACACGGCGGATGGCATTCTTCCAAAAATTGAATTTTTTTGTAGCATATGGTACTGCTACAGAGGTAGTTCTAACAAGATGCATTTGATAATAAAAGATACGCAGGAACTGTAAAACATTTTATAATTGGTTCCTTGTCTTCTGTAAAGTAAAATTTAAAAGGCCAATGTGACCCTGATTATTGTGTCCAACAGGCATTTATAATTCCTATTTTTCATGAGTTTATTTCTGTATTGTATTTCGTATTTTGTTTTATGCATGGTTCATTATATAAGGGTTCACTTCTTAGTTGCATGAAGCCGGAAAGGAAGCGGGAACGGGGGTATGTACAAGTTCGTAAATTGGGAGTGCCGAGCGTGTATATAAGTATTATTATATATAGATGAATGAGATGAGACACCTATATCAAATTTATGGACTAAACACATAGACAAGTCAAATAAAAGACGAGATTCCTGAACAAATATGACTTTTTATAACATTATTTGATAGCATTCTTTTTGGAATGTTATAATAGATGAGCATAGTTTATCCCTTTTGGGCCCTCTCTGTCACACACAGAGTTGTGTGCTCTTCTGGGTTCTAGTATGTCTCATCTCATTTGGTTATGCAAGATTTCTACAATCTTGGGATGCTCATTCCGTGATCTGTTAGGGCAGGCAGATTCCAGTTAATGTTCTGGTTGTGCCTCCCTCTTTTTATTACTTCAGTGCCCAGGTTTCTGTCATGCTAATGTGGGCATCTTCTTTTAGTCTGTTGCCAGAGTTGGTTATTAATTCTCATTATTGGTTGTGCTACTGTTTATTCCAACTGGGATACCTGAAGTGATACCTTCTCTGTATGCTGCTGCTGTTTGCTTATGTACTGCGCCTGTGTTAGTGCTTCTGTTTTTGGTTGCTTCTGTTGTGTTGGTACATTCCCACTGTTTCTGCAGTAGTATGCTCGGCTTCTGGGTAGATGCTGTCCAATTTTGGACAGCCATATTGCTTATGCAGCAAGATTGTATTTGGGTCAGATATGTCCAGTCTTTTCAGACAGTAGTAGTGTTCTATCATTGTGTTGCACTTCTTTGTTGACCTATCAATGCTTCATATTATTGTTACTGCCAGTGCATTTTTCCTTGTCAACATTGAGTGCTTATCTGTTAGTTTTACTGCTAACTTACCTATTTTTAGGAGCTGTTTTGATTTGGCATGTGCTTGATCCTGTTTTATATCTATTTAATGTGCTAGAGTTTGTGTTACAGTTTGTACATGTATTCATCTCAATTTATGATGTCTTGTGTATTTCATGGTATTTCATCTTATTCCTTCAGTAACATGCTTGCCCCGGGGTTCTTGGCCAAGCAAGTGCAACAAAATGGAAGGGAAAAGCAAAGAACGATTCACCAAAACATAGAAGAAAGTAAAGGTAAAGGTACTGATAAGAAAAAAAAGAAGATTGGGCGTGGAGATGGTGATGAAGACTATGAACCATTCAATGGTGAAGAAGGGCTTCATTCTGATGATGAAAATGACGATTCCTCCAGGTATCAAGCGAAAAAGGTAATGGACGTTGCCCGTTGGTTGAACTTCAAGTTATATATTGAGCTCTGATTATGATTTTCATTGCATGTTTAGATCAGTGTTAACTATTTTGCCTATTACAGTTGTGTTGTGAGCTCGTAAATCTATAGCTTACTGTTGTTTGTTTTCGATTAAGTCTATGAATCTTGTTTTGGATCCTCTAAAATATTGTGTAATGTGTTGCCTCTCCAAAAAAGCAATCATGCAAATCAAAGACTCATTTTTTTGTAATTACCCGGTGCATGTAGGACGAATGAATTGCATGTACTCGAGGAATTAGTTAAGTCAAAATATTTCGGACACATTCAATAAACAAAAAGTCTTTTCTTTTTTGGTGTTTTCCTCGCCAATTTACCTAAAATACTATAACTACAATATCTGCTGCTCTTATACACCAAACTATCATTAGGTTACCTGTTCATTGGGCTGGTGAAAAAACTGCCAAATATGTATGTAGAATATTTACATTGCCATAGAACTTGATTCTTTGCCAATACTATGTCCCAGATATAGGGTTGGAACTCTGCTGTAGCATGCCTTGATATGGGTGCTGCATGCCTCAAAGTTCAAAATGTGATAAAATGTGATGGATTTCCAGTTTTTATTTTACACCACATATTGGCTCTTGGTTTGGTACATCTCTTAATTCTTGTGTAACTACTCTTAGTGAACCATTTAGTTAGAGGAAACTTTGATTGCAGTGAAGTTGTTTTATAGAGTGTGCACTTGTGAGGTTCAAGCAAGCTTTATGCTTTTCTTTCCTTAGAAAGACAAACAAATGCACTGAAAGGTCACCAAACAGTTGTAAACAAGAAAAAAAGGAGAATTTAAGCATTCTTATTCCAGATTGTAGGTCACCAAACAGTTGCATTTTGGTATGAAATTGTTCGGTGCCGAGAGAGAGAAGAGAGAGAGAGAGAGAGAGAGAGAGAGAAGCAGCTAGGAACACTGAAATATTCACTTGTTGCTGGTATATGAACACTGAAATCTTATCTTTTGGGTCTCATCCTTATTCTGAGACTGACACCTAGTTGATGCTGAAGAGTTGCTGAGAACATATTGCTATCACTATTAAGTTTTGTTGTGCATTGTACTCTAGAACATATTGGATGGATGATTTGATGCTGCTGCTGATTCTGCTAGATTGCTGAAATCTTATCGTTTGTGTTCTGATTTTTATAGTGAAAGTTTTGTCCAGCTAAGAGCAAGTTCACCTGTTGCTTTGGCTGCAAAGATGGCTTTGCCAAATATCCCACATCATTGCTTCCTTTTTGTTTTGTCCCATTTTTTTTTCTAGGTGAAAAAAATAGATGCAAGAAAGAAGAATGATTGTTCTGTTGCTCAAGAAGAAGGTAGTAGCCCCCAGGAAGTAACCCAAGCGTTGCAACTCCCCACCTCACCCACTGAACAGACAATCTCTCAGAATCCCAAACGTAAAAGAGGCCCAACTAAGCTGAAAACCATTGCCATAGATGGAGGTAGTCGAGTAGAAGTCATATTCGATGAATGTGGTCTACCCATAGGTGATGGATCAAAGAAGTTATCTTCCTTTCTAGGACCTCTAGTGCGAGAAGTTGTACCATATACACTTTCAGATTGGAGAAGACTTCCTTCTACGTTAGCTGAAATCTTATGGCAATCCATCAAGGTAGAGTAAATGCTCAAGTTTAATTCTTATGGCACTATATCTGATGAAATTCATTTGTATTGGAAATTGCATTTCAGGCAAGATTCAAGTTAGATAAAGAATGGGAGAGACAACAGGTTTTCAAGCAAATGGCCGAAGATTGGAGAGCCTCTAAGTCAAGATTAGTCACGAAAGTAAGAGCCGCTAAAAATGAGGAAGAAAGGCTACGACTCCGGCCCGATTGTATCAAATCAGTCCACGATTGGAATGATTTTGTGAAGGAAAAGACTAGTAAGAAATTTAAGGTATATACAACTTCGTATTGGTTTTAAATTCTTATTAGAAATCAAAGAATCTGTTATTGAAGAATGGATATGATATGAAATTGTGATTGAATAGGTTAAAAATGATGGTTTTAAGAAAATCATAAAGAAAAAGCTCCCGCATACTATTTGCCGTAAGGGATATGCACGGTTGAGAAGTGAGCTGGTAATATCTACATTGATTTAGTTTCTTACATATACTTCCTATTAACAAGTAAAACCAAGTGTATTTCTAATCATGTATTTGTGATTGTAGAAAGCAAAAAGTCCAGATCCCTCTTCCATTACTAGAGTGAAAGTTTGGACTGAGGGACATAAAAGAAGGAAGGGTGCCCCAATCAACACCAAAGTTGATCAAACAATTGTGAGAACAATCATATTTTCCTTTAGTGTTTTTTTAATCTGTTGTGAATTTGTATTTTGGATTTTATTTGCTGCATTTTTTAATCTGTTGTGAACAATTGTGAGAACAATCATATTTTCCCATTTTGTAGAAGGAATTGGAAAAGGTTGAACAGGATACACCAAAGTCATCTTCAACTAACCTGAAAGAAGATGTTCTTTCCAAAGTACTTGGTCCTGAGAGGCGTGGACGTCTGAGAACATATGGAAAGGGAGTCATGCTTTCTAAATTAGCTATAATTTCGCAAGCTAATAGTCGCACAACTCAATTGGAAGAAGGTCAAATTGTGATGAAGGCCCAATTGGCAGAAATGCAGAATGTAATCAATGAGTTACAGAAAAACCAGGCACGGAGCTTGTTAGTTTTGTCAAGTCTAGTTATTTTGGACTAATGTAAGAGTAGTGAATATCTTTTTCTTGTTTCAGAATCATGCAACTAAGGAAGGGCCAACTACACAAGGACCAACTACACCCATTGTCTCTCCTGCGGTACATGTATTTTCTATTTAAGAGTCAATTTGGAAATATATATAAAGTTTTCTATTGAAGTGTGCCGAAATTGCATTGACCTTTGCTAATTTGTGCTGTATTGACTTGTTGGTAAAGATTGTGAACCCCACTTGCAATGCCAAGTGCAAGTTGCTAGATTGGATGGGGACAGGAGAAGTTGTTGCCGAGGGCGTTTTTCTTCAAGCGATCCAAATGCACTTGTTCATCATGTTTCGATCGGACCAAATGCAATGAGGGTTTGGGTGGATGTAGAAATGAAACGTGATCGAGTATATCTATGGAGGAGTACAGGTGATATGACCACAGTCGCCGAAGCTCTGGGAAGTACGGTCGCATGGCCAGCCGACAAAGTTATTTTCGCCTCTTCACAAGAGTAATGTTCTTCCATTCCCTTTCTTATACGGAAAAGGAAATATTTTGGTTATGTATTGATCTCCTTTATTGGACAAAAGTACCACTGGTGTTTTGCTGCTATTTCCTTTATTGGACAAATGTACCTCCTTAATTTTGCTGGTATTTCATAGGACCATTTCTGGACCTTCAGTCTGAATCATGGATTAGTTTACCTTTGAAACTTTTCACTTAAATCTGAGGGAGACAAGTATATGCTTCTGTAGGGAACAGGGGATCTGATGACTGCGCTGTTGCTTGGATGGAGCAATGTAAGCTTGCAGGTATTCCCGGTTTGCTGTGCAATGTTTTAGTGTTACTTTAGTACACTTTCATGTTAATGCCTTATGTTGTGCTTTGAACTTCTAATGTCTTGGCTCCATGCAATATTTTTGTATTTGAAGCCTGTTATTGAATAAAACTCTCATATAGATGGGTTTCGTTACTGAAAGATATCCTTCTTCACTACTTTGCACATGGATTTTTCAGAGCTGGATAGTACATGAGCTGATTTCTATTTTTTGAATTGACAAGGTTGAAATTATCTGGAAAACACATCTTTTGAGTGGCTTAGAGTAGATAAGCTGAGTGGCTTAGACCTGTCGACCTAGAAAAAGGATGCTATAGCTTAACTTCTTTGTTCCAATGCTGGTGGCCTTTTGCTATGAACTTGTAGTGATTTATGTGTTTATCTGAATTGTTGTCGTCAGAGATGATAGACTTCTCATAAAATATGATTCCTGTATTAAACTGGTGAATTTGCGTTGGTATAGGAAAATACTGTTGTTCCGCCCGTTTTTATGCTACATTCCATAGGTGTTGAACATAGAGATCAAATTTTAACTCGGTTGTGTTTTGTGTTCTTAGTTAACACATGATAATTTCCATACAATGATCCTTGTTCCACTTGCAAACTGCATGAGTAGACTGCTATTTGCATGATACTTGATACTTGTTACAATGGTTGAGTACTCTGCTTGGTAGAGATGCTGTTTAGCCATTACTGCAGTAACCTTGTAGCCTTGCTATGTATCTAGCTCAGGTCTTACATGGTTGTGTCTGATATGTTGGGAATTATGATCAGAATTGTTTCATTTTCTGGAATTTTTTTTGAACTTGTGGACTACCATCATTTTGGGCAGAGCTGCTGTAGCTAGTAATTTTACATTACTCTACTGTTGTCTTGATGTTTTGTTGAGTTGTAATGGCCAATGTAAGTCTGAGATGCTGCATTTTCAAATGAGATGCTGCTCAAAATCCCAAAAATTCCATGGGTTTTATCTTGAGTGTGTTGGGTTGTGTACAGGATCACTTTGATTTAACCTAGCCTTGGGGGTTTGTCCCTAGGCATGTATGATCCCTTTGGGGAGGGGGTGTCCTCCCATATGGGGTGCCTTTGCACCTTATTGATGCACCTTGTTACTGTTGCTGCTGCTGCACCTCTGTTACTGCTGCTGCACCTTGATTTCTTCACTCCTTGTTGCTACTCTACTTCACTGCTGCTGCCTTATTGTTGCTCATTGTTAATGCTATGCATGCTCATGCTGTCGATGGTCTGGATGTGAAAGGGCTGCTCTCTACTGCTATAGTTCATGTTAAAATTCAATACTCGTGATGTCAAATCTGCTTTTGCTGTGGCATGCATTTCTGTTGTACTCGATAATAAAACAATCTCTGAGCAAATGTTAGGCTATTGGGTAATATTTAATCTAGAATGTTGTTTAACAGATTTGCAGTACGTGGATTTTCACTACATTTAGACATTTAATATCTCCCCCTCTTTGTTGTTTTATTGGACACAGGTTTTTCAATTTGGTACTAAGCAACGACAACTTCTTTCCAGATATGAACCAATTCAGGTGTCACTTATTCAATTTATTGTATTTTCTTTGAATGGATGTTTGTAATTTATTAAAGATGAACAGAAGTTGTATGGTCTGCTCTAGAACTAAGGTGCATTTTGAAAGTGCATAGGCACAATATCGGGAAAGTTTGATGTGAAAAGTCAATATCAACGCACAAAAAAAAAAGAGAGGGTTCTTTTGCTCAGCTATCCTCTTAGGCTCTTCTTGTGGTAAACTGGAAGGTGATTGTTTGAACTCAAATTGTGTGCTATTGTTGGGGTTCATGTAACCGTGCTTCATATCTTTAAGCATTTCAAGCATACATTAAAGGAATTTCTTTGGTTTGAGAAAGTCCATTAGTGATTCTGATTCATGATTCTTGTTGCATAACTCTTAGTTATTAAGCTTCGTTCTTGTGCTTTCTTTCCCTTGTTTGATTTCGTATTCGTGATCAACGTGATCTACATTTTTTGATCAATTATCTGTAATTGCTGCTCCTGATACTTGAGAGGAGGTGAATATTTACTCCGAGTTCATCTTGTTAAAAACTGTCATTGGAGCTGGGGAACTGAAAAGAGAAGATATGAACAGGCTTATTTTAAAAGTTAAACGCCCTTGCAAAACTGCTGCTTAGTGTCATTCAACTTTGTATTATTCTTGAGGTCCATTTGCCAGTTCTATGTGGTAGTTCATTTTATTCTTGAGGTTCTTGCTTTGAAAAACCCTTTGGACGTAATTTATTGTGTTATCTTCTAAGTCTCTTTCTTACATTGTATGTAGGTGGATTGTTTGAAGAGTAGATGTACAATTCGTATGTAATTGTTTGAAGAGAAGATTCGTCACTTTTGGCTCAAGATGGATATTATGTTATCTTACTAGTGTTGGTTTTGGAACTCGATAGTATTTTTATTGTCAATTTTTTGTATAAACATATATGATTGATTTTTTGTTTTGTCTACTTTATTTTGACTTGACCAATGTTAGATGAAGATGGCTATTCAAAATGAACAATGTGTTAATTGGTATGGAATGGCTCAATGATTGATTTTTGTTTTTGTTTAGATCATTCAAAATGAAAGGATTGGGATGGAATGAACGATTATAATTGGAAAAAGATTTTAAATTTTTCTTTCTTTCTAATATATAGCACTTTTTGGCTGTTGCAAAACTTTCTTAATTGTAGCGTTCAACAAATGCTATAATAGGTCTCCTATTGATAGCATTCAAAAAAT
>JADGMU010001081.1:0-21212 GCA_016920895.1 Vaccinium myrtillus | reverse complement strand
CCAGCCAATTGTGACATTCCAATCCCACAATCGAAATTCAGACATGAGAGTAAGCCCCTCAGGAGCTATCCACAAATGATAGAAAAGTGAAAGCGATTCCTAATTTTTGGATTCTACATTCTCCATCTTATTTCTCAGAAACTATAATACTTGGGTAAAACCCTTCCATAGGAAAATGCATAATTCATAATCCAAAACGGAAGTGGCCAAACGGCCCTAAGTTTCTTCCAATTTCAAAATCACAATCAGACCCATATGATGTATACGAAACATAAACTATAACTAATCAGCTGATTGATATCCAACAAAACAAGAACTAATCAATTGCAGTACAGAAAATGGACAATCCGTATAATCAACAACTACAAGAATGTAATAGTTACCCATTGCTACAACCACGTGCCGCCCCAATTCCATTTTCCCCCAAATTCCAGCCAACTGGACCGCCCAAAAACAATCCGAAAATCGAATTCATCAGACGTGAGAATAAGCCCCTCTGGGACTATCATCCACACCCGACGAAAGCAAGGCCCCGTACGGCGAATCCTCGTAATCCGCATCCGCCGGAAACCTAATCACAGCATGCAAACAAGCCAAACAGGCCGAAATCAACGTCGAAACGAGGACGTTCCACCACACGTGGGTCAAAGTCAGGACCAGAACAGTAGCGAAACTGAGCGCAATCAGCACGACCCGATCGTCGATCTGGAAATCGAAGACGGTTACAGGCTCGTCGCGGGAGAAGTAGAGGAAGAACCACGCGGCGAGGAGGAGGACAGAGAGTATGATGGCGAGGGGATGGGAGATGAGAGAGAGGACGAGGATGACGATAGAGATGAGGGCGTAGTTGAGGCGGAAGTGGTTGAGGTTGGAACTGAGGCGGGAGGTGGCTTCGGAGAGGGAGACGGGGAGGGAGAGGGCGGAGAGAGAGAGGAAGTCGCGCCAGGGGCGGAGGGTGGCGACGGCGGCGGTGAGGGAGTGGTGGTTTTGGGCTGGGGGGGTACCGTAGGTTGTTGCCATTGTTGGTAACCAAGTCAACTGAGAGGAATGATCAAATGCGCAAAACGAAAGTTCTCGAGGAACGATGAGAGTCGTTTAAAGTGAAGTTTACGCAGTCAAAGCTCGGGGCCTTTTGTACTACTCCCTCCGTCTCAATTTAAATGTTCTCTACGGTTATGCGTGTTTTTTTAAAATTCTTATAGTTTTCATTCTATAATGTATTTTATATGCAATATAGATCTTATTTGATAGATCTCAATTAGTTCTATTAGACAAATTTAAAAAACTTTGAAAACCTTACCAAAAAAAAAGATATAGACGTTTGAAAATGGCACGGATATACGTAGGGAGCATTTAAAATGGGACGGAGGGAATAGTATTTGTCTATTTGATCTGGAAATTCGCAAATCACAAGACTCGCAACTTTAATCCTTCGTTGACGGCTTTCGTTTTGCGTTCTAAATTCTCGCTCACTCTGTTAACATGTCTTCGATTTTGCTCTTGCGAATTTTGATATTGTAGGTGATGGTTCTTGCTACAGTCGAATATGATGAGCTGAAGAGGTATGAATAATCAACAATAAAGATACAGTAGGAAAGAGAATAGGGCGGTCTAGAAGAAGGGTGAAGAACAGAGCAGGTGTGCACAGAAAGGACTAAGGCAGTGGATTGCTCTCAGTCTAATC
Source organism: Vaccinium myrtillus (assembly GCA_016920895.1). Lineage (NCBI taxonomy): Eukaryota > Viridiplantae > Streptophyta > Magnoliopsida > Ericales > Ericaceae > Vaccinium > Vaccinium myrtillus. The sequence continues at coordinate 19,528 of JADGMU010001081.1, read as the reverse complement.
CGTAATACACTTGGTGACCTAGGAGATGGGGACTGAATTGCAGAGAGAATGTTCTCTTCTCAATCAGGGATTTCCCTTTTCTCTCTCTAGAATGACCTCACCAACCTCTGGGTACTGAAAGGAATGTCCCATATTTATAGGCGTCCTGAACCAATCATTTGGCACCAGGCTGTCACCCTATGATATGATAACACGTGTCCTTTCCGTACAACCTGACCGTACGGGTGACGTCATCACCGCGCAGCTGACTCGCGCGGTGACAAGTCATTCCCCCGCGCAGCGATCCTCTTGTTCCTTATAGCCACCAAACCACTAAATCTCCCCCTATTCCCGTAAGGGCAAGGTCGTGACCTGTTCGGTCGCGCCTATACCGCAGCCAAGCCTCAGGGGGCCCCCGGGGTCCTGCCTTCAGACCGCAGCAGGTATAATTACCTGGGCTAGATTGGACTAGCTTTTTGCGTTATCGCCCATGCTCTGGGCCGCTCTAGTCAAATGGGCCATGGGCTTTTCTCCTGCTAGGATGGCCCATGGTAATCCAAGCACCGCCCTTACTGGGCTTGGGGTGCGCGCTATGGAGGCGCCTGGCACGAGAGGGTCCCGCGTCAGTGGCCCCCTTTGTGCACGCGTCAGTGGCCCCACCGCGCGGATACTTCCGTGGGGAGAGCCACGTGTCACGCGGAAATCATGCCACCTGGGCAACACGTGTCATCTTCCTGTTGGTAAGTCAACGTTGACTTTGGTCAACGGGGGGTCTCGCGCTGACCTCCCCTACAGATATGTTATCGAAGGATCCGGGGCTCTGCCATCTCTTAGGGATGGTAGGGCCGGTTGATCGATCTCGATCGTCCAAACGTGTTACGAATGGCTCAAATTTCAGAAGAGTTAAAATACCCAAAACAGCCTTCGACACCTCTCAAATCTAAACCCTCCAAAACACAATTACACAACCGAAAATGAGTTGACAGGCCCTGGGACGACAGAGCCCCCGAATTCGTTATGAAAAGATACTTTCGCTTTTGCGCTATTGTTTTGATATGTGAAGGGATAACTTCATGTGGGCAGTCAAGAAATGTGTCCTCATAGAGGACAAAAATTATTGAGGGTCGCTGTTCTTGTGCATTAGGGTTAAGAACGGATCAGGAAATTCTCTATAGCGAGAACACCAATTTCTATTAAGCTTAAACATAAAATTATAGCCCCTTTGGATGGGGAGAATTTCATAAGAAAAGAGAAAAAAAAGTTACGATTCCTAGCCAAATCAAACATTCATTTTTATGGAGCTTTTTGGCAAGAAATGAAAGACAAAAGTATAAAAATAAAAACAGTTATTGGATATTCCTCCGTTTTTACTCAAAATGGTGAGGTTGGGTGAGAAAGAGCTCACATTTCTTATCGTTTCTCACTATCCAAAGAGGCTCTTAGTAGGGTTAAGAATTTTTTGACACGATACGAGAACACGACACGAAGTAAGTGAGTTAGGGTCGGCTATTTAACACGAATATGACACGACACAATAACACGAAAAGCTAAACAGAACGGGGTAAGGTTAAGAGAATTCTGAGACGACACGACAAGAGAATTTATGCAAGGACAATATAATATGACACGAACCAGACACAAAGTTAGCGGCTTAGGGTCGGTTATTTCTGATATGAAACACGAATATGACATGACACAATAACACCAAAAACAAAACAGGTCGGGTTAGGGTTGAGAGAATTCTGACTCGACATGAGATGACACGACACGATACGATACAATGCCCATCCCTAGCTATTAGTGCTTTTGGTACGGTGCGTTAGCTAAGCTGTTGAAGGAGAGTTCAATGCCTTTGGAGGTAAGCCGCCTTCTAGGTTTTTTTTTTAGGCTTGTTTTATGTTTAGACAGATTTACAGTGTGTGCTTTTCCTTCTTCTTCGAAAAAAAAAATCTGAAATTGAGTGGGGGCACGTGCAAAGCTGTCCCGGATTAGGATTGTAAATGAACAGAGTAGTTCATAAATTTTCAAGGGTCAATTTGGTTTAGGACTCATTCAAGTTCAATTTTTCCTTCTTCGGAAAAAAACCTGAAATTGAGTGGGAGCACGTGCAAAGCTGTCCCGGGTTAGGATTGTAAATGAACAGAGTCGTTTATAAATTTTCAAGGGTCAATTTGGTTTAGGACCCGTTCAAGTTCAATTCATCCATTAAAATATTTTAAGTAGGCCTCAATTTGATGCTCAATTAATAAAGGAGCCGAATCCAAATATAATAATATTGAACTTTATAATCCTCCGGAACTGTAGACAAATGGTGGTAGACAAACAAAGCAAAGAAGGATATGGCTGCTACACAACTTGTCCACAGACATAGCCCACAGCAACACAAGCCTAGTAGACTCGAGCACAAACAACAGCTACATCAACCAAAATCAAAAAATTAGCATAGATTTTCCATTCAACGGGGGCACAAGCACGTTTTCGGGGTCTTCCGCTAAGAGTGTTTTTAGAATAAATTGAATTTTTACAATTTTTTATGTGATGTATTGTGAGAGCCTATCTCAGTTTTTAGAAAAAAAAAAATTTTGTTAGTGGAACACCTGACTTATTGAAATTCCTCCCATCACATCTTTCTCAATCCAGCTATAACAAAGCCATAATGCTTCAGACCACAGTTGTCATTAATCCATTCAATTTGAATTATTTTTTAAGGCTCGGATAGAGCCCGCATTTGTGTTACAACATGACTTGTAGTGCTCCAGTCACAGTAGGCCACACGGTCGTACTTGAGAGAGAGAATGTTAGAATATCGTTAAATAATTAAATCGGTACCAGGCACCACTGAACAATCGTATTTTAGTACTTAGAGTAAATAAATAAGTGAACCGAACGGACCTCAACCACATAATACTTAAACAGGAATCACTTCTTATATGTTTGAAAACAACAAATGACATGTGAATTTGACAATTTGTGTTCATTAATTGGATTAATCACCTCCCTGCCGGCCCGTCGACATTTTGTTAATATTCAGATATCATTCTAGACAATCCCTAATAAGTCCCCCTGTTGTTTGATTACTTACTCTTCCATTCTAAAGCTAAAGAAAAACAAAACAAGAGTTAGTTTTGGGAGCCAAAAAAAAGGGAGTTTTCTTTCAATTGGTATACCAGACCATGGACAGTAGCTTGTATAGAGCTGCCATGGAGGGAAACACTGAAGTTCTCATACAAAACAAAGACAATCTGGTAAACAAGTTCACTCCAAACAACAACACTGTCCTCCACGTCGCGACACAATTCGGAAACATCCAGAGTGTCATGGAGATCCTAAACATGTGCCCCTCGATGTACCGGAAAGTGAACTCGATGGGTGACACCTCTCTCCACGTAGCAGCCAGAGAAGGGCACTCGACGATAGTCCAAGCCTTGATTGAGTACGCGAACGCGCTCAATGAGGAGCTTGAAAATGGGGGTGGAACCGCTAAGGACATGATGAGGGTTACGAATGAGGAGGGGGACATGGCCTTGCATGAGGCCGTGAGGAATCACCACCCGGTGGCTGTCCAATTGTTGACGAGAGAAGATCCGGAGTTTTGTCATCCGGCTAACAAGGCTGAGGAGACTCCACTTTACTTGGCTGCGGAGAGAGGGTATGTTGGTTTGGTGTTTGTGATATTGAAGACATGCAATGCTCCGGCTTATGGTGGCCCTGGTGGCAGAACGGCTTTGCATGCTGCTGTAATTCACGACTTTGAAGGTCTTATTGAAGTTGTTTTCATTTTTTCGATCAGATGTATATAGCTTGTTTTGGCAAATAGCTTCTGAACTTTTTCGGGACAGATTTAGGGAAATAACCCAAGTATCAGGAGACACATAACGATGTTTTCGGGGGAAAAAAAAAAAAAACAAGATTCTTTGGCAGACGATAAATTGTGATTTTCGACGAAAAGAGGACAGGCTTATAGGACCTACTTTCCAAATTTCAGTTGTTTTCATTTTTCAAAAGCACGAAAAAGAAACAGATAAGGAAGAGAAATCAGTATGGAACAACTTGACTTTCTTGTTTACAATCTGATTTGATTCTCTTATAGAATGTACCAAGAGACTACTTGAGTGGAAGCCAGCTCTATGCAACGTACCCGATGTACATGGGTGGACACCGCTTCACTATGCTGCGCACTTTGGTCATGTATCAAGGGCGAAAGAGCTACTAAACGTGGATAAATCGATTGCATACATAGGAAATGGAGACGACAATAAGATAGCTCTTCATTTAGCAGCTAGCCGAGGCCATGTCAGTGTAATGGAAGAGCTTATATCACAGTGTCCGGATTGCTGGGAGGTGGTTGATGGCAGGGGCCAGAATATCCTTCACATTGCAGCAAAAAACAAGAAAAAGAGGGCAATCAAATTTATCTTGCAAAACTTCTCCTTCAGCAGCCTTATAAATCAAAAAGATATTGACGGGAACACCTCTCTTCATTTGCTTGCTGCTTCTGATTGCTTTGAGTCCAGTCTTGTAAGGCACCTAAAATCGGACAAGATGGCTTTTAACAAGGAAAATCTGACTCCTCTGGACGTAATCTACAGCAACAAAAATGGTGGAAAATTGGTAAGAAAGCGTACCTTTGATACATGAACTATAAAGTACCGACACATCAAGTGGTCGCCGTATAAGTGTCGGACACACAAGGGACATGGCACATTTCAGGCACGTGCCAAAATACAAATGGGGCATGTCAAATGGCATGTCCATTACATTTTGTAAGGAACTCCTCGGAGACGCACATGGGGATATGGCAAGGTGGCTTTTGTAAATTTTAAAATCTATTCCGGAAATATTTATGAACTTCAAGCATCAGGCTAAAAGTAACTACAAAACCTAGATCCATATACATATATAGGCATACAACATCGGTCACAATGCATACATCGAAGGTTTGCAAAACATAAAACATTATCTGAACAAAATGTATGCGTCCCACACCGTGTCCGTATTTGTAGAATTGTCATGTCCCCGCTGTGTGCATATGCCTATCCAAGTGATATAGCACATGGAGAACTAGTTTACATATAGGAGTATGTGCTTTCTCTCGGCCTGATTTTTCTCAACTCCAGCTAGCTGTAACAAATTCAATGTACTGGCTATCTGAGAATTCCAAAAATTGAGCAAGACCATAATCCGAAACATCTGCTTTCCAAGTTGACTAAAACGAGCTTATAAATGCAGGGTTTCACTAAATGTGCTTTTAGATCCCTCGGTTGTACTCTGGGTCGTCGAGATAAATTCAGCAGAGATAAGAATGATATCACAACCACAGAGAAACATAATGGAAAGGAAAAACAATCATCGTCGTACATCAGAAGAGTAATTGAAGCCATTTGTTCTTTGTGAGGAATTTCCATCCTCTATTAGGCATTTTGTGTTCGAGGACGCCATGGGAGCTCTTTAGGGACTAGGTTCCCTTTTGTTCTGCAATCCTGTACCATTTCCGCAGCACCAGGGATCGAATAAAAACAGGGAGAGAAATTGACACCAGTTCGTTTGTGACAGCACTCATAGCCACCATATCCTTTGTTGTTGGTTTGGCCAGAGAGGGCGACTACAATGGCAATGAAACCAAGGCAACTTGTAAAGCATTTGTTGTAAAAGATGCTACGGCGATGCTATTCTCCACCACTGTTGTGCTTATTTCCCTAGTTGTGGGAGAAACACTATCCTTGTGGCTAGATTTCTTGTTATCATTTCCAGGGAAGCAATGGTTCTTGCGTTCGTTACAAGCATGTATTTGTTGTTCGCACATTCACTAGGGACCGTGATGATTACCCTGTGTTTTTTCGGGTGCTTCCCTTTTCCTGTATATTTTACTCTTCTTGTTTAGGAAGGTTTAGGGTGATTTGCACAACTTGCGAAACGAATTGATCTAGGTTTTATGCTTGTTTTTGTAAAATATGCTTGGCTCTTGAACCTTAAGATGGAGGGAAAACCTGTATTTCTGCTGCTTGAGATTTTAACTTAAAGAGTACCGAGTTGGGTTTCAGCCATCCGAGGATTGAGGACGCTTTAATTAGTTCTTCGAGCAATGATGAACAAGAGGTGATAAGTGATTATATTGTTACTTCAAGGCTTACATATAACTTAGTCCTATTTATTTTACATCACGTTTTTTTTTCAGATTGCATCTACGGATTCAAGAAAAAGGTCGAAGTCTATTGTACCTCATACATCTACTCCCCGAACTGAGATTGTGCCTTCTATAAAGTCTACCGTGGTTCCTTTCCCCCCTACTCAAGATTCAATGCCTGCCCCAGTTTCAATGACATCTATACCAGGTTCTTTAAGTAGTCAAAGGTGTGTTTGAACAAAAAATAATTTGACATCAAATTTTATTTTGAACCGGATTTGACATCAACTTATGCATTGAATAGTTTAACCAGTCCATAGATGCTCCACTAAATTATGTTACCTTTTTTTTTCTTTTTTTTTTTACTTTTCAACTTCTACCTCCAAGCGCGTTTGTGGTCCTATTATTTACTGTTAGCACCGGATTAGATAGTTTCTGGAAAAACGAAACACGACACAAATCAAACACAGAAACAGTGAGTAAGAAAAAAACGTACTAGACCAATTTCAGGACATCCGGAAATTCGCGATTGAGGCAAGTATTAGATACTCTGTCCTTGAAACAATTTCACCACTACTCTGGTGCTGTTGGTTACTCGGAGGAACACTCAATTATCGAGGGGCAGAAGTAGCACTCCAATCTGCCCAACAAACGAACCAAGAAACTATGCAAAACTCTCAGAAGTTGATGTATGTAAATGCGCAAAAGGTATGCAGATTTGTTTGCGAATGGAATGAAAGAAGAACGATCCTATTTATAGATGGGCACCTGATTGAAAAGGATTGAAACCCATTCAGCCGATCGAAAAGGAACGAAACCCATTTAGAACTGTATAGACACGACTGATCGGAAGTGAATGGTCAGTGGACGCGTCTCCTGATTGTTTACGTGAACATGCGCTAGGAAAGGGAAAAAGTTTCAGGAAGAAAAAGGAAAGAAAATAAAATAGGTTGATGTTGGGCTAAACTTATTTTCTGGAAAAAGAATATAAGAAGATAATTGGGCCAACTCCAGCGATACGTTGGGCAAACTTATTTTCTGTAATAAGAATATGAGCTAATTGCGCTACGCCCACTTTTTCTTTTTGCCCTAATATAATCCAGCCCAGTTGGACGGTGGCGTGAGGTAAACGGGCCAAAGCTCACTTTGTTTATGCCCGCTCCCCCTACAAAATTTATGTGCCCTAAGGCCCAAGCCCTTATGTCTAACTTGGAGTAAAAATACCCAAAGAATCTTCATTGTCTCACCAATGTGGAACTAAGTATTTTTCTCCCGTCTACCAAAGTTCATGTAGTGGTTTTATAGTCAATTTCTCATTCAGCATAAATTTTGCCAACAATTAATTCGGCCCTGTTCGGTTAGGGGGTTTAGTTTTGTTGACATCATCATTTCCCTCATTTCTCTCTCTGTCTCTCTCCACTCGTTACACCTGCTTCCATCATTAAAACTAAACTAAACAACAAACCAAACACAACCTTCAAATTTCATAGTATAATCTTGAATTTTGATTTAATAGAAGGTCTTTGTTGTGGCTATTAACGATTGTAGGACATATTTGATTGATAGAAGTGGAATAAAATTACCAATCCAGAAAGTATGAAAAATATTACTAATCCTAGCTAGAATGTATGATTACAAGAAAAATGTGCTACTGTGACAAAAATTTGTCAAAATTTGTCACTAAAACCATACGACTATTCAAAAGTTGATGTGAAATGTGTTATGATGATATTTCTTTAATAAGTTGAATTTATGGAACAACATATAGGGAAAATTATTGAAATGGTCCCTATAGTTTCACCCGAGTCTCGATTTAGTCCCTCTAGTTTCAATTGCACTCCAACGAACCCTGTAGTTTCAATTTTGGTCGAATTGAGTCCAATTGATAACTTCTGTTTGCAAAGTTGACGGAAAATTCAATTTGGGGCTTTTTTAAGGGTAAACATGACTTTTCGCCCACCCTTCTTCTTCCCCAATTTGTAACCCTAACCCTAAATGAAATCTAATCTCTCTCTCTCTCTCTCTCTCTCCATAGTAGAAAAGAGAATTGGTTTCAGAAATGTGAAATTGCTAATCGTAGTGTTTGTGAAATTGCAATAGATATGTCAGAGATTTAGAGCATTAATTAACAATAATGTCAAATTGAACAATTCCAATAATGAATTAAGGAAAGTGGCTTTGGTGAACCAAGACGCATCAGTTTTAGGCGGTCGGAGGGTAATTGAATACCCACCTTTTGGAATCTGATCTTTCACAAATTTCATGTGAGAAACAAAGGGTTCCAGAAGCCCAGAAGCTAACTTCTCGCTCTTCCCTCCACATACCACCACGAGATCACATCTTTTTCCACATTTTGAAAAAATCCAATTGCACAATTAATCAGAACCCAAAATATATGTATCCAAAAACCAAGAGAGAGTGGAAGAAAAGAGTATACCTTGTCCTGGTTGTAGTGAGTTGAAACAGAGAATCGTCCAGAAGGGCTTCAGGATCCATACCCAGAACTAGTGAGAGAGAGAAACGGAACGAAGAAATTGAGGAGAGAGAAGAACGGGATTAAAGCATATTGAATAGAAATTTCATGGAGAGAGAGAGAGAGAGAGAGAGAGAGAGAGAGAGAGAGAGATTGGATTTGATTTAGGGTTAGGGTTACAACTTGGGGAAGAAGAAGGGTGGGCGAAAAATCATGTTTACCCCTAAAAAAAGCCCCAAATTGAATTTTCCATCAACTTTGCAAACGGAAGTTATCAATTGGACTCAATTCGACCAAAATTGAAACTACAGGGTTCATTGAAGTGTACGTAATTGAAACTAGAGGGACTAAATCAAGACTCGGGTGAAACTACAAGAATCATTTCAATAATTTTCCCTTTAAAAAGGGACGGAGAGAGTAATGAAATAGAAGAATTCAAAACAAACATAAATGGGATCGATGCATCACATATGTCTTGGAGTATGTTCATGATATTAGATCCCTTGTTTCTTTAGCCAATTGTTCTTTCTCCTGGATACACAGAAATTGTAATAGGGCAGCAAATTGGTTAGCTTCTCAATTTCTTAAAGGAGGCATCCCAAGTGACTGGGTGACTAATCCTCCTCCTACTCTAATATCAACAAACAATTGGCTAAGGTCGTCCTCCTGATTGTTCAGTAGAGTATGTTCATGAAGTCATTAATGATAGCACCAAATCTTGGAAGGAGAGGGACATTAGAGCTTTAGTTTCCATAGAAGAAGTGGACACTATCCTTAGTATCCCAATCTCTCACTCAAGCAAAACGGATTTCTTGGTCTGGCACCCAAACCCGAGTGGCATCTACTCAGTTAAGTCTGGGTACCACTTAGCCCTTGAAGATGCCAAGGCAAAGCTTCCTCCCAAAGCTTCATCTTCTTTCCAACCCCCGGACAGGGTCTGGAAATTTATATGGAATCTCAATATTCCACAAAAGTTGAAACACTTTTGGTGGAAAGCTTGTTGCAACCTTTTGGCCACCAAAGAGAATCTCCATCGACGCAAATGTAACCCCTCCCCTCTTTGTCCTATATGTTCTTTCCAGCCAGAATCAGTAGAACACCTTCTGTTCAATTGTGGGTGGACTACAGCAGCTTGGTTTGGTAGCAATTTAACATACAAAGTGGATTCCTTAGTGATCTCGTCTGTCATGAAATGGACCATAATGATTATGGAACATTTTAATTCAACTATAGATCACAACGAGTTCATGAGTAAGAGTGTTTGTTTAGCCTGACAGATTTGGAAAGGAAGGAAACCAAATCTAACATAGGAAACAGACTTCTTCGGATGGACACCACTTCACTGTGCTGCACGTCGTAATTTTGACCAATGTGGTAGGCAACTTCTACTTGTGGACAAATCAGTAGCATACTTGCCTGACAGAGATGAGATGAAGATAGCTCTGCATATAGCAGCTGGTGGGGTCATGTAAAAGCAATGGAGGAGATGTTGAACCACTGCCCAGATTGTTGGGAGATGGTCGACGGGAGAGGCCAGACTATTCTTCACCTTGCTGTCTTTTTTGAGAAAACGAGCGTGATAAGGTTTATCCTTAAAAAACCATGGTTCGACAATCTTGTAAACTATAAAGATGTGGATGGAAACACTCCTCTCCACCTACTTGCTGCTTCCTCCTGTTATATACCTGAACTTATTGAGCACCCAATTGCAGATGAGGCTTCTTTTAACAAGGAAAACTCAACTCCTCTGAAAATAGCATGTGCTGACAAGTATCGTCGAACGCAGGTATGAAATTATGAATTCAAACTTTATTCACATCTAATATGTTACGCTGACATGCAACGGAATTAGCTTTCAATTGAGTTGATTTTTACATATGCACAAAGCTTGCCGTTATATATATACCCATATGTGCAGTTCACTTGCAGATCTAGAAAAGCATTTTTTTTACAAACAAGGATAACGCTGTTTTCAGTTTATGCAAAATCAGTTGATATTTGATGGCTGGAAAAAAATTGCAGAATCCTTCCCTCAAAGAGTTGCGCAGCGTTCATGCTCCATGGGGTTGGAGAAATATTGTAGGTGAAGATAGGGTTTGGAAGACAAGGTGGACGAATTATCAGGCAACTAAGAATAAGGAACTAGAACTAGACTTGCGTAAAAAAGCTGATGTTGTTATGGTAGTGGCAGCATTGATAGCAACCGTAACCTTTGCAGCGGGTTTCACTTTATCAGGTGGATACAATAGCGACGAAGGTCCAGAAAAGGGCTTGGCGATTTTAACGAGAAAAGCTGCTTTTAAAGCGTTTGTCATGTCTAATACCATAGCCATGATATCCTCGGTGTCCGCTTCGTTTTTTATCTGGATTGGAACATTCTATTCGGCCAGGGATAAGGTTGGCAACCGGTATGGTACTGGGTTTCTCCTTGTAATAATTGCGATAGGAGCAATGATGATTGCTTTCGTTACCGGAACTTATGCAGTGTTGGCCAACCCATCAGGTCATGTTCTTGCGATTGCCGTGTGCGTTTTTTCTTGCTTTTTCTTCCTCATTGACTATATTTTCCTCCACAAGATGTTTCGTGACTTTTGGCTGGCTGGAGCAGCGATCGAGGAATATATGTACACGGAATATGTGTACACCTACGCTTGAATTGTGGAATCAAGTTTTTTCCTTTATCCGCCCAGGGGGTTGCTACGCCGGTCGCCCCCTCCGACCCTTTTACAGTTCAAAAAAAAAAAAAAAGTTTTTTCCTTTATTTGGCGTGTAAGCAAATGTGAAATAAAGTTTTTATTTTTTATTTTTATGGGCAATGTGAAATAAAGCTCCTCAGCAGATTCACATGATTTGTATATCCTGTGATGAATGCGTACGTGAATATAAGCCTCTCTTTTTGAGACGCATGGAATGTATTATTGAAGAACAAATAGTTGTATAATGGATTCTATTTGTCCTCCTTTCTTTGCTGTTACTAAACTCGTTCGAAATTAACTTAATAAATCGGGATATGTGCGAAGAATAATCTCAGTATCGAAGGAGAAAGGTATGTTATTGTCTCTATACACATATCGCAAGGGATGCGTCTTTTTAAATGACGTTGCAAATGAGCTGAATCAAGGATAACAAGTGTGAACGACATCATTGGTAAACAAACGCAGGAATTTTATTTTTTTTTGAACGGTGAATTTTTTTTTATTAATCATCAAGATATTACAATGACAAAAAGGAACACAGAGAAGACAACAAATTCAAAGAATCCGAAGCCAAGTCCGAGACCCAACCCACGATTGGTTCTTGATATCACTCGAAGCTTTGGATTGCTTTGTCTAAGTGAAGAAAGAATTTGGCGTGGTGGTATCCCCGATCTAGTCATTTCTTCAATGGTCGTGATCTCTTCTTGTGACAAACAACGACAAGAGGGATGTCCGGACATGTCACTAGAGGGTTCATGGTTATGTGAGTTATTTTTTTCTTCAACCAACCAAAATCCATCCTCTTGTCTCTTACAACGAATTTCAAAAGGACAATTTATGAGACAAGTTGCCGTTTTTCTTTGTCAATGCTCTGTTGGAACCTTCCATTTATTTCCATAACAACCACCCCAATCACAACCAATGGTCAAATATCTATCATTTTTGGAGTTTTTGATAGATATTGCATATCCTTGCATTGAATAAAATTGTCGAAGGGTACCAAGAAGTTCATCACAAGACTGAAATTTCCAACCAAAATGTCCAACCAAATTTGTTCCTTCTCGATCATTTTGATGGTAGGAATTTCCAAACAAGACATTCATTTGCTTTGTCAACATCCATGATTATTTCTCACGAATCAATCTACATAAAAAAAAAATGTTAAAGAAAGGATTAGAAAAAGGATTATAGTATCTCATGATGACAAAGAAAAAAAACACACACACAATAGAATCATGTAACCCTATATATTTTTTCGCAACAATAAAACCCTAAATAAGGGTAACAAACTGGAAAGCGAAAAAACCTTACAGCACAAAAGAATCATGTAACCATAAATATTTTTTCACAACAATAAAAATCTAAATACAGGTAAGAAACCAGAAAGCGAAAAAACCTTACAGTATACTGTGTAATATACAATTAGCACTGATAAGGAAAAAATAAAAATTGGCCGCATACCTTGAATATGAAAAGGAACCTGTCAATTGTATACTCCAAACCCCAGTCAATGGAGATGTCAATCAAAGAGAAAGAGACAAGACGACATAATCGTTCAAATGGTGTAGACTGTAAACATACCAAAAGTCACGTAAGAACAATTTAAGGAAGTTAAAAAAACTAAGAAAGAAAGGGCAATTCGGGAAGTAAATTTGAAGGGCTTGACATCTTCTGAGAACAAAGGACAAATGAGTCACTTTGTCAATGATAGCATTGATTAGTAGTGGCAGTAAAAAATGTCTTCGTGGCTTTAACAGCTGCCAACTTCAATTATTTAGCCTGTAATAATGCTAAGAACATAACAACCGGCCAAAACACTCTCAAATAAGTAGACCCACAGGCCGGATCCCATATGGGTCCTACCCAATGGGAGTGTTATGGTTGGGATTTGATTGGTTGTTGTATCCCTAGCATTATTGGCCCAAGTTAGCATTATTGTTCTGTTAAAAAAAAAAGTTAGCATTATTGGAAGTGTTTTGTGGATTTCTCAAAAAAGACCTACTTTGGTCCCATTATGGCTAACATCTTCTCCTCCATGTCGCTATGTTTGGCCTCCCAGTTCTTGTGTCATCCTCGAATTAGTAACTGTTTTCTTTCATGTCGTATCACTAATAACTATTTTTTGATCTTGTAGATTTTCATCTCATCTATCTAGATGGTCTCGTAGAATGATAAAAATCGTTTCAATTTAGTATTAGTACAAAAATCGACTGCTTATCGAAATCGTTTCCACGCGAGACGACATGCTTGCTCGATAGTTAGAAACTCTAAGGGATCCAAATGGGTTAGACTTGAGTAGGCTGGAAAACGACATGTGTACAACTGATAACTAGAGAGTAACCAAAGATAAAAATAAAAACTCATCTGATGTAAATCAAAGTTTTCATTCAAAATGATTCCTGCAGGCCAAATTCTGTGAACATATACTTTGAAGGTTGTTGAAGAAATCAAAAAGGGAAAAGACCACTGTGTTTTTAGGAATCAAATAAAGCAAAAGAGAAAATGTATTGAAGGTAAAAAGATGGGAGGCATATATTATTTGCTTGAGGAAGACAAAATAGGTGTGTGATTTTGTTTCACGGAGCATCAACATAAAGAAGGCAACCTTGTTCCTAAGGTTGCCTTAATAACCGACAAAGATATACCAAAAAATACAAGCAGCAATTTCACAATAATTAACGACTACGTACCCTACTTATGCATCACCTAATAACATGCTACTCAAAACATGCTGTGCACAAAACATTTCGAACAAATGCATCACCTAATAACATGGGCTTCCATCTACGAATCTAAGGTGTTCATTTTGTTAGTCTAGACATGCAAGCTAGTTATCAATACAGAAAATCATATTTGATCTGTACTAAAGAGTAAATGAATCAGATTGTAATATCAGATTTTGAAAAAGACCCGACGAAAAGACTTTCGTAAACTACCAATTGTGTTCCTATATAACTCCTAGAAAAAAATCCTTGGACAATTCCCGAGACTTTCGTAAACTTCTTAGTAAAATCAAAGATTTTTAATTTTTTTTAAAGAACTCCAAAAAAAAAAATTGGCCATGAATCTCTTCAAATCGAGAGCAAAGCAGTTGGACAACCTATCGAGTGGCAAATCTCCGACGAAAAAAGCCATCTGGGGGTATAGTTAATTGGGAAACCAAACCAAAATGTGTTGCCAATTTATTGGCTTCGGATAAAGAGATCAGCTCACCTTCATATCCAGTTATGGATCCAAAAAAATTGCATTAGTGGGGATACACAGTGAAATATTTTTCTAAGGAGAATTGTGCTGGATTTCAATCATCATTTTTTAGTTGTTTAAAGTCCTTATTTTTTTCGGTAGGATAAAAATAGTACATATTTATGACTATTTATGTATATACAAGTAACAGAAAATGGTGTGTATGCAAACATAATGGGGCGAAAATTAAGCATTTTAAGAAACAGTACGTCTTAACAATATCAGAAAATTAGAGTAATTTTATTGAAAAATATATATTATTATAAATTAATTGGGTCCAGTAGGAATGTATAAGAATATAAATGTAATTCTACAAAAATTGGGTGGGAGTCTGTGCCCCATGGCCCTGGCCCTGGCTCGAGTTTGATCCACCCATAGACTAGGGGTGTTCACGGATCGGATTTGGCCGGTTTGGATACGGATCCGATCCGATCCGGTCATAACGGATTTGGGTTCTTAGGATCCGAGAACCATCCGTAGGTGACATACGGATGGATCGGATCGGATACGGATTTCGCGGATCGGTTCCGGATGGATTTGACGGATTGAGCTATGACAAATGGGCCTCTAACTTGGGCCAATCTAGAATATTTTCCAAATCATTTTCCAGCCCATTTTCCGGCCCAAACATTTCTCAAGAGTGACTATTTTTCAAACCTATTTTTTCCACCCCATTTGGTGGTTCACACTTCACTCAACAAGCCAACAACAGTAGCTAAAAAGTAAAAACACAATATAAAACTTAGAAATCTAAACCACACGGCACACGCATGCGCCACATGGATGGATTGGAGAGAGAGAGAGAGACTTAGGCTTCGGGTTAGGGTAAGTGACTGGGGACCTGGGGTAGTGCCGTAGTGGGTACAAGTAGTGGGTAGTATTGGCCATTGGGTAATGTGGTGTGGGAGTGGGTAATGGATTACAGAATAGTAGAATACGCCTTCTTTTTTTTTTTTTTTTTTTTTTCAACGGGCGGTTCGGATTTATCCGGATCCGATCCGGAACCGTGAACTTATGTGTTGGACGATCCGCAATCCATCCGTACATACCTCGGATGGATCAACGGATGGTTCGGATTGGTTCGGATTGGTCGGATTGGCGGATCGGATGATCCGCTGAGCAGCCCTACCATAGACATACTCTATCCCCCATATTCCTCTATACTTATCAATTTTTGTCCACAAAACGGCCACACAATACAATCTAAGAAATTGTACATCTTAAAAATTTCAGGAAATAAGAGTAATTTAATTTGAACATATTATAAAGTCACCGGGTCCGGTAGAAATGTATAAGAATAAAAATGTAATTCTACACTATTGGGTTGGCATTCGTGTCCTATGGCCCCGGCCCTACTTCGATCCACTCATCCACCCCTAGACATACTCCATCCCTCCATATTCCTCTATACTATCAATGTTTGTCCACATAACGGCCTCACAATACAATTCAAATCAATTCAAATCGTTAACTTAGTATACCACTCATATGCTACAAGTCTAGAAAAAACTATATGATTAGATATCTATAAATATCTGAATACGTTACATTTTGTTCTATATACTGCAAGCTTGAATTTTAGAATACAACTACAATTCATTTTGCATAGCAAATCGCAAGGTCATCACGTGTCTATATATGGAGACAAAATTGATCCGCGGCGATCCGACAATGTAATTTGTATAAACAAAGAAAGAAAACCCATGCAAAGTACTGTACATGTCGGGGCTGAACTACGATGTCAAACGTGTGCTAAAATGCCTATCTAAATGGAGTATGTACTATGTACTATGTTTAATAATTGATTTACCAATACATTATAAAACTCTGCATGTCAAAAGACTACTATTTATAATGGTAAACTGATTAAACAACTATACCTTTGAAAGCATTTCAAGCAAAGAATTACAAAAAGGCAACACAACAGAGAACATAATTAAGCAAAGCTAAAAAGGGAGTAAAATAAAGATGGAGGAATATAATTTTAATAGAGTGATGAGGGAGGAAATAGTTGGTGTAAGTTTCGAGCACGCTTCTCAAACACATCACCCAATAGCGTGGGTTTCCGTGACGATTCGAGGCATTCATTTTGTTGGTCCATACATGGAAGTTACGCTAAAAAAAAACAAAATAACATTGATCCGAACTTAAATATGAACGAATCAAATTAAAACTAGGTTGCGAAACCATACTACCAGAAAGTGGGAGGTGGGATTGGACACCCGGTACTATTAATCGAAGTACGCGTAAGTTTGGCCCGAACACCATCTAAAGCTAACTCACAATACGAGGAACTAGGAAGTATGTTTGAGAAGAGGGTTTTAGAGAGGTGTGATTGGAAATATTAACCAAAAAAGAAAGCATCAGAAAGGAATTATGCATGCGTAAGTTGGGATGTTGTCTCCCCGTTGTCTTGGCTTTTTCGGCCGAGTCCTTCCTCTTGTAACACCTTTCTCCTATATATATACATATATATATTTCTCCTTTGCTGAGCAAAATAAACAAGTCTTTCTCCAATTTCAGTAACCATGATTCCTCACTTATACAAAGCCGCCATGGAAGGCCAAGCTGAAATCCTTAACGAATACAAAAACCAATTTGACGTCGAACTCACCGAAAACAACAATACCGTCCTTCACGTCGCAGCACAGTTCGGCCAATTATCTTGCGTGGAGAGCATCTTACAAGAGTGCCGACCCTCTCTGTTACACACGAGGAATTGCAAAAACGAGACTCCCCTTCATATTGCAGCAAGGGAAGGGAATCTTGGTGTAGTCGAAGAGCTCATAAAACGAGCCAAAGAAGTCGAAAGCGAAGGGCAAACAACCAAGGAATTATTGAGGGCAGTGAATTTCGACGAAGACACAGCCTTGCACATGGCTGTGAAGAATAAGCACTTGGAGATCGTGAGAATATTAACAAGAGAAGATCGAGGGTTTTCATATCCCGCCAACAAAGCCGAGGAAACTCTGTTGTACCTGGCCGTTGAGAGAGGATCTTATGGCATGGTGGATGTAATATTGAACTATTGCTCATCCCCAAGTTATAGTGGCCCTCATGGTCAAACAGCATTGCATAACGCAGCACTTTTGGTGCCAGGTTTGTTCCTACATTATCAGTTCAATTACTCTCTATCTGTTTGAAAAAGCTAGTTCACAATAAAAAGGTCTTGTACTTTTCTAGTGGGAAAATGAAAAATTTCCGTGCATCTATAATTTGGTATCAATAAATTCCAAAAGCTATAAGCGGAAATACTTTATTTTAGTGTGATAAAAAAATTGCATGTCTTTTTGTAATAGACTAACTTTCTTAGATGGATGTAGTAACATTTGACGTTTTCTCATGATAGGCTCTCAAACGTATATGAACGGATGAAAAAACAGCTCCAAATTAAGAACAATTTGAAGGACTGATTGAAGAGGATTAGTGGGTTGGGGGAGTGTAGGGAGGTGATCATAGATACTTGTGAATGCCATGATTGGCAAATTTTCTATAACTAAAAGCATTATATATACATGCTATGATATGCATCGATTGCGTTTTACTTTTTTTGGTTTCATTTGTTTCCAGATATTGCTACAAAACTATTGGAATGGAAGCCGGAACTAATCGACAAACCAGACGCACATGGTTGGACACCACTTCACTATGCTGCACGTAATAATAATGTAAAACTAGTTAAAGAGATACTACAAACGAATTATTTACTGGCGCACATTAGAACTGGAGACGACGATGGCGGAAAAACAGCTCTTCACATAGCTGCTGCTGTAGGAAGGGTACCGGTAATGGAAGAGATCTTATCAGCATGTCCAGAATGTTGGGAGACGGTCGATTGTCTAGGACAAAACATTCTTCACATTGCGGCGGATATGGAGAGGAAACAGGTGCTTGAATTTATCTTAAAAATGTCATGGTCAAGCCAACTAATAAATCAGAAAGACAATGATGGGAACACGCCTCTCCATTTGCTTGCTGCATGTGAACTCAAAGGCTGGGAGTTTCTTAGTAAATGTCTTGGATATTTTCACACATTCAACAATAAAAGCATGAGCCCTCATGAGTTTCGATGGTCCAAGGTAATGATGCCAAACTTGAATGTACATGACATGTTTTTTCATGACTGTTGTACGTAGAAATTAGGATTTATCGTCGTTGTCCCTTTGTCCCTATTTATTTCTCTACTTTTTAACTTTTGATGGTTGCCAAAGTATTTGTTACACATATTTTCAAAAATTTATAGACCAAAACGTGCTATATAATTCCCCTTTTGTCTCACATCAATTGAATTAAAGTTAAAATTTCCAATAGTTGAAGATGTATGAATGCAATTATAATTGTGTTTCTTAAAAAGTTGTTTTCTCTACGTTGGAAACAAAATTGCTTATCAAAATGCCGCAGATGATATAGGCCAGTGGGAGAAATATATATCTTTCGCAATATATTTTTCTAATTTATTATTTTGAAAAATAAGGATCAAAGCCTTTTGCTCACACGTGTAAATTGCTTTCGAAACTTACTATTCTATTCTTTTTTTTTTATAGTGAAAATTGCTTTTCAAACTGATCTCCTAATAATGAAAGCAGGCTTACCTTCCATATGGGGGAATTCTTAGTGGGAGAAATGTCGTGCGCAATGACCGCGACAGCTTAGCAATATGGAAGAGTGCTCGTACAAAACGACTGGAAGAGAGGACGAAAAAGGTGCAACAACATGCAAGCAACAAAACACTTCATGCTACGAACGAAATGGCACAGACCCACGTGATAGTGGCTACACTTATAGCAACCCTCACATTTACAGCCAGTTTCACGATCCCCGGCGGCTATGATTCCAACCTGTGTTCAGAGCAAGGCATGGCAGTTCTAAGAAAAGCAGCTTTCAAAGCATTTGTCATAGCCAACACTATAGCCGCGTTATGCTCAACTACTTGTCTTTCTATACGCATTTGGCTTCCATCCATGAACATAAACGTAACGAGAGTGCGCTCTGGCTGATTGTCATTGCCATGGT